>VYZV01015915.1:35213-48226 GCA_013401275.1 Pandion haliaetus | reverse complement strand
TAATTCAAAGCCAAAGTATTTCCTTCCACTGTATCAGGTTATGTGTAAATTCTAGCTACCACGATTAAAAAAAAAAAAAAAAATTAAATAAAAAAAAATATTAGGATATACAAGGATATCTTTAAAGAACATCGAGTTCTTGAGGAACCCTTCAAAATCAACTATTTTTTGTGCAGAGCGCGCCAGATAGATTACCCATCCCGCTCCCCCCAAGCATGGTGGAGCACCACTGTTTTATAAAATAGGAAGGAATCACATCACAAAATAACTGTGTTGAGTAGCTTGCTATTTGACAGAAAAAAACCTGGCCAAACTCTGCTGTTACACATCTAGCTGGTAGGGGTCAGGGAACACAACCAGGATTTCCTCCAAAGGATATAGCCACCAAAGCTGCAGGCAAAATAACCCCATCAAGGCTCACATGATAGATGAGACTTACAAGTTCAGGGGAAGCATAGGTGGCTGACTGCATAGGAGGTCTCCTTTCATTGCTTATGCCAAAAGCAGCAGTCCCACAGTACCCACTGAGACCTTCAAGACAGCTGGGGAAGAAAGTCACTAAAGAACAACAGGTAAAACCCTGGAACACGAAGGAAGCAAGCGAGAACAGTGACAGGAGAGAAAATAAATCAGAGAACTGAAAGGGGTATCTTAAAGATGGTTGCCTAGGGCCTATCAAGATGTTGTTGTATCTTCTTTATCTTATGTTCCACCAAACTGACTCTGATCATAACAGCACCTTCAACAGCGAAGCCTCACCCAGCAAATGGTACAATCAGCCTATCTGTGGGACACTCCATACTATTCAAGATCATATTTCTACTGCTGCCCTGGTAGGCAGCCTACAGAAAAAGGGCCAATATTCAAATCCTGTTCAGGCACGTTCCATTTCACTGAAGAACACACTGAGACAGAAGGGCACTTCTGTGGCAAATGCCAGCAAAATCTGAGCTGTTTTCCCAAACCAAGCCTAAAATGTGTTTATAGGTCTATTTACACAGCGACAAAACACATCCCACCTGGAAGCATGTGTGGGAGCTGTTTATGAAGGGTACACCAACAGAGCACTACCAGGATGACCAGAAAGCAAATGTGACTGCAGACTGCTGCAAATACGTGGGACATGGGTCTATTCCCAAGGCTGTCAAGACTCAAATTGTGAGCTCAGTGAATAAGCAGTGCCACATATTACCTACAGATTACCGGACATACGTGCGTAATACTGTATAATGGCAATGTTCCTCTGCACATTAAATCGACTGTCGTTGGCATTAGGTTTGTGTGTCTCTCTACAGGCTCAAACAGACCACCAATGCCAAAATTGTAAGAATCCTATATGCATAAGCTTATCTTTGACCAAGCAAATACTATACTATGAGGAACTGAGGCATAGAAAGTCTGAATAGAAATGAACACAGATTTTCCAAGCAGCATCTATTTTACAGCTGCCTCATAAAACTAATAGCAACAACATATTTTTAAAGCCAGTTCATGTTTTACTCTTAAAGGAATATTTCTATATTTGGTGAATCTTCACCCCTGCATGCACACACATACCTGGAACAGCCGAAACAAAGACTTAAAGGTGGGGGAAGCTGATGCAGAAAGAAAAAAATGGATTTTCCAGTGCCAGAGATGGACTCCACTTCAGAGACAAGAGCATCGGTCCTCAGGCCGATGTTCAGACAACAGCTTCCCAGGTTCCTTATAAACTGAAATAACCCTCACTACCCTGCATAATATATTTTTTTTAAAAGGAACCTCCAGCAAGCTTTACTTAAAAGCTAGTTGAGTCTCTTTGCAAAATGTGCTGTTTAACTGAGCTTTAATTACACTCTCTCTCATCTACAGTCCCAGGCCCAAACATAGTGCACAGGGAAATAAAACCCACAACATTTTGCCAAAGGAGGCAGGAAGAGTTTTCTTGCCGTATCATGAGCGGCAACAGGCACAGATAAAGTTGTACTTTCAGCTCCACAAGTATAAATCCTCCGCAACTCCACGTTGACGGAAAGCTCACCCGAAAAGCTCCATGGACTCTCCTCAACTCAGCTGGGACACTAAGAAAGCAAACTTTGATCCTTTTTTTTCTAAAAATCTGCTTCACAATTCGACATCTTTGATGTAAATCTTTTAAAAGACCGAGATGGCATCAAGTCAGGGACAGGATGGAGGGAAATGTGTTTCCGTCAGTGGGGGGACCATTAGGAAGAAGGTTAATAGCCCTGGGCATGCGATCAAATTAAGGTTTGTGCCAGTTTCCCCAGGGTTTCCCTTGCCACCACCAGCTTCCCTAGACTGGGCAGCTCACTCTCATCTTCCTACCAAAGACAGCTCTTAAACAGAAATACAACAGCCTGCTGAGGAAAAACAGAAAGATAATCACATAATTAACTTGTATAGATAAAATATGAAATAGGCAGAGGTAGGGAGCCTTTGAGTATCTTCACCTTTGGAGAGATACAAACTTGATATATGTTCAGCTTAAAAGATGGGTAGGGAGCAGGAATTTGGACCTTCCCAACACGTGGATCGCAGCACTGAGGCAGCACCGAGTCTAAACAAGACTGGAGTTAGCATTCAGAGCACACAGCCCAGCAGAGTATGGGAAAGGGATAGAGCAGCCCAAAGAGCTGGCGCCACTAACTGACGAGCAGAGCGCAAGTGATAAAGATTTACTGCGAGAGAGGAGGAAACAGTCCGCTGGCCCGATTAGAGCTGTGAATACCGAGTTGTTCAGGGAGGATTTTGCAGCTGACTGATCACAGGCTGTCGGAGCAGGCCTCGGACAACAGCTGCAAGGCTTGCTGGGCTGCAGAAACAAAGGGCGCCTAGCACGGTGCAAAGAAAGAGTTGACAGGTTGTTGTTAGCAGTGGCAAATGTGTGAGGTATGTCACTGTGTGTGAGACGGGGTGGGTTGGGTTGGTGGGGAAGAAGGAGGGCAAGAAGCACAGGCAGCACTCAGAAAAGGGGGGAGCGGGGAGGGGGAGGCTCGTGGGGGAGGGAGCAGGGACACAGGCTTCGTCAAAGCATTTTCCTAAAATCGGGCCGGTGTTTGTAAGAAGGACAATCACAAGGTCTGTTTACTGCTGCCAAGATGAATTAGCCCATCGTCTCATTTATAGGACGAATCCGGTGGCACAGACTATAAGGTGCATGGCATTAAAGGGACTAATTAGACGATTCCGGCAAATCTGAATTAAGACCCTTTCTTTCTTTGAAAGCTGGAAAGCATTTCTCAGGACTCTAGTCAGATGGCTTAGGTTTTGTTGGGCTTTTTCTTTCTGTTCTGAGAAGGGATATCTTGTGCAATTCCCTAACTCACAAGGGTCTGCTCTAAATTCTGCTCTGAGCTTCACAAACAGTTGTTAGGAAGCTGCTGGCATTTACATCATATGTAAAAAGGTCCAAACCAAAATCCCGGATTCTGCAGGAATTCAGCTCCCAGTCCAGGGACAAACTTTGCAGCTGGTCCCTCCTGTTAGAGCGGGCTAAACCAGAAGCCCACATGTGAACATATCTGAGCTAAGAGCCTACAGCTGAATTCTCACTCACACATACAAAACAATCTAGGTTTTTCAAAAGCTGGCTTCTAACCTGACACCCCACCCCCCCTACCCCCCCCTCCAAATACAGCGTCTGTAGCCAAATGCTTTTCCCAAGCAACTCTGTGCTTTCTGGAGCCATGGTTCACTAAACTTGTGAGTGCTGGGTTGGAATGTATCAATGAAACTCCAGAGATGATCAAAGACAGAAGCTGGAGAACAGGAGAACTTACTTTCAGCTAGCTCCCTGTTTGGCAAAGTTAGGATTCAGTTCTTGAAATCTGGCAACATTTTACTCTGATTGTGACAAAAACAAAGTGTTACAAACACCTCTGAAGCAATGGTGCATGCTGTTTGCACACAACCACTATATTACAGTGGTCACTATTAAAATGTTTTACAAGCGGTTAAGGTTACCATGGTATTCACAGTATACTAAGAGAAGAGAATACCATGAAAATCACGGAAACATTCAGCACCACAAGCTGCAAATATCAAAAGTTTCATAGTAATTGGTGACACTGTAAAGTATAGGCTTCTTGCTTTTTTACGTATATATCTATTACTAACAAATGAATAGGAGACACTAAGAAAGTGCAGTGGCCTTTATAGTGTCCGATCAATTATACAAACAAACTCTATTTTGATTTTTCTCTCCTAAATGGTCTCTGGGACCCAGTTACTCTAGTCCCAATGGGCAGCACTTGATACACTGTAAAGGGAATTCAGAACAAGAGGCATTTCAAGGCTTCTAACACAGCTCCATTCTCCCAAAATATAAAAAAAATAAATATACTAGCGTGCAGAATACTCCATCTAGGGGCAGAAATGTAACCCAAACCTTCCTTAGCCTCTGCTTTGACATGTGTTAACCTCATTCTACCAGGGCTGAGTGCATGAGAAATAATCAGACATTTCACAGAGGTTCCAAATAGTTCTTCCTCAATATGAGTCCATAGATTTTTATTACTTCAAATACGGAGCTTCCAGCTTGAGTTTCCGCTTAACAGTGATGAAGAACACAGGCGCTACTTTTATATGTCAACTAGCAACTAGATTATACTTTAAACTACAAAAATTACCTTAGGAACAATTCATAATCCATCGTACCCACATACTCAAAGTTTTCAGCTGAATAAGGGTGGCCAGTGAGCTCAACTGCAGAGAATAATGAAATGCCTGAAGGACTATTTAGGTAACTATATTTTCGGATACAACTAGGCTTCTACCGAAGTCAAAGCAAGGTCTGAATTTGACTTCAGGAGGAGCAGAAATGGCTTGTGGCAGAGGCATACTTCTGAATAAGAAATTCTCTCTGTAGCTAGATAATTCAATATCATTTATGCTTAATATTAGCACATAGGATTTGTTCACCAAATGTATTTGAGAGCAATATACACGGTAGACAGAAGCAACAAATTCACAGGCTCAGAAAAAAACTGAAAAGATATAATAATGCCCATTAACAGTTTTTTCTCTTTAGGGAAAAAAAAAAAATTACAGCAAGTATATCAAGCCTTTCCCTCTAATTATATGTTTTCTTTATACAAATCGCTTTCAGCTGGCAAGTCTGCACTAATTTTCCTTAGTAAGCAATGGGTTACAGCTTGTCCATAATGTTACAGCTTTCCACTGCACTATGTCTTGCTCTTTGTCTCTCTGGTACAGAGAGGCTGCTTCTAAGGCTGGTGTAACACTTCTGAAAGTAATCAAATTACTTCCTACATTTGCTCTCCTTAAACACCTATATTTGATCACCTCCATTCTTCCTGTTCAGCCTTCCAGCTGCAAACTTGAAACTTCATAAATGCAAAGGTTAGAATTTTCTAGACACCACTTTAATTTTTCAAATAGCAATCCAATTACTGAGCAAATTGGCACATGTGCCTAGTTACATAGTGACTTGGCACTGCCTCCACTCATTGCTGGCAGTGATGAATGTGTTCCCCCTTAGCCCTCCTCATCTATCTGCTCCAGCCTCCGAGCCAACACCAGTGACCACATAAGGAGAGTGCCTGGCAGCTGCAAGCCCGAGGTGCCAAGAGGCAGACTGTATTCTGTAGCAGCAGGATCTGGGTCTGTGACTGGCTTCCTGGCTAGTCTTTTGTAAGACCTTTTCCATGGCCTCTAGGTTGGCTCTAATGAAGCCTGTAGAAATGCCTGCAGGGAGCTGGTATAGAAGTGAGTTAAGTCAAAGGTTTAATTTAGTTTCTAAAGTGAAGTGAATGTATATTGGCCTTCTTTTTCCACCCTGCAATTATACTCCTGCCACATTTATGAGAAAATACAGTATTCAGTCAACAATAGGAGTGCATTCCTGGGTATGTCTGCACTGCACATTGGGGCAAAGATCCCCAAGCCAGCCTCAATTAACTTAGCTGCAGAACCAGAAGCAATATAGCTGTGTTTGCTCGGTGCGACACCCGAGCTAATTAACTATGTATGGCAGTAACAGAGCTTTACTGTTTCTGGCACTGAAGCTGGTATCCCTGTGTGGTAATCTACTACAAACATGCCAGCTCACTTGGAGGTAACCTGAGGGCTCCCTGATCTGATGTTGCCTTGCACTGAAGAGATCCTTTTAGGAATACTCCAGGAACTGGCAGGAATTTGACGACCTCTTTACATCATGCGAAAGTAGTGAGACTACAGATGTGGTTACACAGTAAATCTGGACTGTTCCTCTTCCATCCCCTTCACATTCTTTTTATTACTCACAACATGATGGTTACAGAGCATCTTTAAGTAATGTGTTAAGCATCTTGAGCAACATCTGTCACATGTGCTGCTTTCTAGATTTCTCACTTCCTCCTCCAGGGGCAAAAAGCTGGACAAAGATACTTTAAAGTATTTCTCAAACTTGCATTTTTTGTCTTTTTTTTTTTTTTTTAAAGGAAATTTGGGCCCTAGACCATAAGTGGACTTCTTTGGACTATTTAGAAAGCCATTTTCAGTTATTTCAATGCAACAGATAGGAATTTTCTCATAACAGAAAATTTTTTTCCCCATGTGGATTTTTTATGATCCCCAAGAAATTAACTTTCTTAAAATAAATGAGTACACGTGCCAAAGACCAGAGATGCACTATGATCCCTGTAATACAAACAGGCTTTGGTGAAGGTAAAACCAAAACACAACTTGCCAGCTATTCCTCTTTTGGAATCCCACCTCAGGCATACCAAGAAGCTACTGGAGAGAATCAGAGTTATTTGTCCAGCAACTTTCTGATGCAGATGATAGTCCGGAAAATATCCAAGTGGACTCTGAGCTGCACACACCCAAATATTTTGCCGAGTTTGCTTGCTTGGTCTTCAGTTATGAGTACAGTTGTTGCTGATGGAATTTTTCCTTTCCCCCTTTTTTTTTTTTCTAAACCAGTTATGTTGACAGAGGTACTTAATGAGATCTCAGCTGTGACAACTAGATTATATTTAATTAAATTCTCCTTATTTATCATTTAAGAGCTTTATCAGCTGAGCTGCCTTTACCGATGTTCATCTTGCTTGAAATCTGTAGGTAGATAGGAAGCCTAAGATCTTCTATTGACTTTCTAGATAACAAAGCTGAGTTGTAATTCCAAGAACCATCATAAGGGTCTGAGGACTCTTCTTCAAACCTAATCACCCCAACTCTCAAGACTGACATTTCACAAGGCAGCAAACACAATGATAAATTTTAACACACATCCCTCCCAGGCTATCCATCAGTACAAGCACATACAACTGTGATGCATCAATGTGGATTTTCAGTGTGATATCTGAGCATGCCGTTTTTCCACTACACTCTCTGCCTTTGCCGCAACTTCGCATGGGTTACTTGGAGTCATTTTCAAAAAACAACACTTAATTCTGCACGGGCTGTACTGCTAATAAATTTAAAATAGTGATTTAAAAGAATGGGGGCCTTTATGGACAATCTACTAAACCTACTAATGTAGTCTGTAAGAATGGGTCTGTCCATCAGAGCCTAATGAACTACTCCGGTGACTGCAGTGGCTTATAGACAGACACTCTCAGGAAAGCAAACACCATATTTTGATTAACAGATTTTAGAGATCCCTGGGAATCCTTGGACTGATTCTAAGGCACCAGGAACAGTAAAGTACATGCATCATTGGTAGGCTTCATAACATTATTCAGGGATATGTACCTCTGTATTTCAGTGATGTTCAACTGAAGGGTAAAAAACCTCGGAGCTGTAGATGATGTGCGGCCCTATTGTCATTTTCAGTACCTTCTACAGGAGCAGGAAACTGAGGTGGAAACTGGACTTGGACTCCTGGCTACAGGCCTGGAGGACACAAGAAAGAGTTAGTTATACAGAAGGGCACACAAGCATGTGCTTCACACTAGGCATGTGAATGCCCCAAACGCATAAAAGCTCACATGCCAAAGTTAGCAACACTGCTGTAGCCAAGCTGTGCTGAGAGTTAAGCATGCACTTAAGAGCCTTGCTGGATGGCAGCCATTTACAGATGTACAATCAGTACAGAGACATGTAGGCAGAGACTTCCTTTAATGGGTCCAATGAATTCTCTTCTTGAAGATACATACTTATTCATTTCAATTAACATATTTGTAAACCCAAATACTCCTTTTCTGATTACATCTCGGAGACGAGCACATGTATCCTTTTGCCCCGAGTCCTTTGTTTAGCACACTGCTTAAAGATCCAGGGCCAGACAATTAAAAATCATATGCAAAAGGCAGCTGGAATCTGATAACACAGAACTCTCCCAGTTCCTGTTCTCTGCTTGCTTTATCCTTGATTTGTTTGCTTTGAAGATGCTGCTAGGTCCTTATCCTGCATGTAATGATAACTACTAACAGCAGCTTGATGAATAGGAGAAGAGAAAGTGGAAGAAAAACAATAGGAAAAGCAATAAGGGCACTAAGTCATTCTTTTTGGGATGGGCATTAGACATATGCTGGCTACTCCAGTCACAGCGCAATCAAAGCTGTCCTGTGCCACTGCCAAAAACTGCAACAGGTGCCAAAAGATTACAGCATTGGTTAAATCCACTCCTAAGGCACCAGCTCAGGGACTGATCCAAATCCCAGAAGCCAAAGAACGTCTTTCCCCAGACGTCAATTGTTTTCAAATAGTTCTCCTCTTATTTCCAGCATGATGCTGGGGGGGGGCATAAATAAATTCAACTGCCAGGAGGCAATCCTCTGATTTCGCCACTGCAAGCCTGTACAGATGCCAAAGCCACGCACAGCCTCTCAGACGTATTTGTAAGGTAATTAATATTTTACATTCACAACAATAAGAGATCTTCATTCACAAGGAACTATTAAGACAGTTTCTGGTTCTGTTCTCCCCAGCACACTACAATGACAACTCCATGCCAGCAGCAGCCACATGGTCTAAAGGTGCCAAGCTGGCAAGGATACTCTCTCTCAGCATTTGGCATCTAACCCCTTGGCAAACCCCTCAGCAGTTGTGCTTGGCTGCTTTTGGATCTGTCATGTGGTTAGGCTGCTGATAGCATAGGAGGGTGCTGCGTCCTCTGGGCACCATTTCACTTTAACACCTGTCTGATTCAGAGGAATGCGCACACATGGAGAGCAAGATCCCCGCACAAATCCTCCCAGAGACCCAGAGCACATGCTCCATTTGTTACTGAAAGGGGTCGTTTCCTCAGACCCACAAGTGCTTTCCCCCCCCTTCCCGCCTCCTCTTCCCCTTCACATATCTGCATACAGCCCTTAGAGGGTCCTACATCCTGCCATGCATTCCACATGTGTTGGAGGTTTGCTTTGTGAACCAGGAATACAAAACATAGCCTTTTTGTATATAATGAAATCTCATATTTTACTGTTCTCATATAAAGCCATTTCTTTGTGAATAAGACTTTTTTATTTGTGACATTTTAATGATCTACAAATGTTTGGTATAGATGAAAGAAAATTATTATTTCCAGGTCACCTTGCAGTAATACTTTTTGATAGGCACTGTAACTCCAATTAAATTGAGTAATAAGGGAGGGGGGGAAAACCCTTCAAACACTTAAAGTGCCACTGAAGCAGAAATATTTTAAAAGGAGAACATAAAAACAAGCATACATCACAGACCACAAGCCACAAAAATATCAGAAGAACATAGATAAGAAAATTCAAAGCCCTTGTTCCACTGGGGATGACTCAAAAAAATACGGCTTTTACAACACGCACACTGTAAGAATATAACTCTGCGCCCCACAAACACCATGCATGCTTGTAGTGAATGCAGAAAGTTTTCATGTCACAGGATTGGGTCTGACTTGGGCCACAAATTTAGTGAAATAGTCCCAAGTCTGGTGCCTCAGAGGTACTGGTCAAAAATCACAACTACCATCCCAAACTGGGCAGCAGGACCCAGTAGCGCTGCAGCAGAGGTGCAGTAGGTGTACAGAAAAGCGTGTTGAGACTTTGCATAGCACCTCTCCAAATCTATGCCTGTCTGAAAGCACTACAATCCACCTCACGTTTGCATGAACAACGGCCTGCACTGATTCATCCAGTACATTCTGACACTTTTGAGCACAGTTATCTTTGGATCAGACACTCTCTAAAGCCTGTGAAATAAATGCAAGTATTTGGTTGCTAAGCTCACGGTCACAAAATAACTGCTATCGCTCACTCTAGCGGGAAGACTCAGTGTACCCATTTCACCCCAGCTGGAACGTACAAATAAAAGCCATGACTCCTGTGTTCTACTTCAAGCCATACCATTTGCCTGTCACGTTGTTACCACAATTTTTGTTTCGCATCAAGCTTAGGGCCCACGTACACCAGCCAAGGCCTCCCTGTGCCAGGCAGAGCACTAGAACAGAACACAAACCCTATTTACTGCATGTAATTTTGCATCTATCAGTATTCCTATATTTAGCCATCTGAGTTTTTTAACTAAAGTTTAAAAAAAAAAAAAAAACAAAACCCCGAAAAATTACTACTGTTTTCAGATCCTCATACTAAAACAAGCTTAAACATGACATCACAATCAGAAGGCCAATGGGAATGCCCATGTATAAAATAAAGGTACTTGAACAGAAGACAGGATAAAGCGTTTACAAAATTACTCATGCGCTACTCTAGCATCAAGTAAGCAACTTACTTTGTTTTGAGGGAGCTGGCTTTGGCTTTGTTTTGTTGGGGTTTTTTCCTTCTTGAACAGTTCTTCACTATTTATTAGAAAAAAAGTTCTCTCCCCCCCTCCTCTGAAACACATGCTTTCTTCACAACACTAGGGTGACACACAGGATGGACACTGGGACTATGACAAATTTAAGATCCAGCATCTTGAAGGCTTTCCTGGCCACAAGCCAAACCTTTCTGGAATGGAAAAAGCTTTTTAACAAGGCATTTTCAGTAACAAATTCAGTATTTAACCCTTGGGAGGTAAGGAAATATCCCAACTTAAAATTGTTATTCAGTTACATATAAAAATGTTGGTTTAGATCATTTTTAGGAGTTTCTGTAATTACATTATTTTCCATTTCTTTTTCTCTGTGACCTGGGCAATTGATTTCATTGCGATTAAAGCACCTGGCTTTCGGAGCAAGGGAGACGAAAAACAAGTACCAAATAAACATATAAAACTCTCTAGCAACATTCCTGGAATAGTTTTTCTGTAAAGTACATGGCATGTTCAGAACACATGATTTCGTAGTACAAAGATTTTATTGGCTTCACTGCTCAGTGTGGTCATCTCAGATCCATGCCAAATAAACCTACCACACCGTATTGTCATTTATTTTCTGTCTCTGTGTACAAATCTGCTCTTTCTAAAAAGCAAGTTGCCAATTCCTGCACAAATTCACAAGCTGAATGCATGTTAGATTATCATTTCCAAGGGAAGATAACTTAAGAACAGGGGATTGTATGTTACTTTTGGCAACTGAAGTGGGAAGAAGTAAATACAGGACTTCAGAAGAGCCTACAACAGAACAACAGCCAGGGAGGAGAACTTGCCTCTGACAGGTTCCTTGCACCTCCCTTCTGCAGCATCCTGGTGTTTGGTACCAGGAGCAGACTTGTTCTCATACAAGTCTCAGTTGGACCGAGCCCTGGAATGAATGCACCATACAGCATGGCTTATATACAAGTTATGTGGAAGGCCAAGGAAAGAAAAAAAGTTAATGTCAAAGTCAGAAAAGCCTCCAGTTTCAATTATATATACGTAAACCTTCTACATGAATAGACCTTGCCAGATGTTTCCTTATCATAATACACTTCCCCTTATTAACATGACTAAATAAATACAACTTAACCAAATCAAATCCTGACCATTTCCCCATTTTAAACTTAATTAATTGTATGAGGTTTATGCACTTTTTCAGCATGCAATCTAAAGCCGAGAGCTTCTTCATAAGAACATGCCTGATTAGGAAATTTTTTTTTTTTTTTTTTTAGAACAGTTATTGTGCCATGACACAAGGGTAGAACACTGTTTTAAAGGGCTGCTGACTCTGGACAATTTATATGCTAATTTCAGAAATGATTCCTCCTACATTAAATAAGGAGCTAAGGAATGTTCCAAAGGTCTAGACAGACCACACCATTAACAGATTGGGTAAATCAACGCTAATACTGCCCACAGCATATTACACCGTGTGAACTTTCTTCACTGCACACACTTTACTAATTTTAGTTCCACGTGGTTGCTCAGCTGACTGGCCAAAATATAAACACCAGCTCCCTAAAGCCTCCCTGTGCCCATCTTGACCTTGGACTTGCCTTTAATATTAAACTTGAGGAAAAAACTGAATGGTCACACTTTTTTATTCAGGGTACATTTATAAATGGTTTATAAAGGGTTAACAAATGATTAATAGATTATGAAAATGTTAAAAAAGTATGGACAACTATGAACAATAAGGAGAGCTGTTACGCAGCTGATACTAAATGATGAGCTATTTAGGAAAGTACAATGCAAACCCATACATTCTAGCCCAAACTCCATTAGTGTAAAGGCTAAGTCTGGCAAACAATTCAAATATCTTCAAACTTGTTTAAGCACTGACAAATCCTCCAGCATTTATTAGCAGTGTTCTGAGGCTATTATTGTTTTAAAGGACAAGTCAAATCTGGCTCCAAATTTAGACGTTGTACAAACAAGCTGTTATAAAGCCTTAGAATAACAGAAAGATTTCCAGTTTTTATTTTACTTCCAATAAAAATGAACTTTAAACAAATTCTCACATGGCATATGTAATCCTAACAACGCAGAACTAAAAAACTCAAAGTGAAACAAGCATCACTAAATCAAAATAGATGGATCATAAAATACTAAAATCAATTGAAATTTTAAAATTCCTTTTGGTTTTATAATCTTAGCTTACTAGCTACGCTGCTGAAACAAGTCATTGATTGACTCAAAGCATAACGCTGAGTCTAAGTTCATAGAATCACAGAATCATTTAGGTTGGAAAAGCCCTTTAAGATCATCGGGTCCAACCATCAACCATGCCCGCTAAACCATGT
>VYZV01015915.1:16012-33997 GCA_013401275.1 Pandion haliaetus | reverse complement strand
CAGAGTACCCTGAGGATAATGGGTCTCACTATTAAAGACTGAGGCAAAGAAGGCATTAAGTACCTCAGCCTTTTCCTCCTCTCTGGTGGCAATCCTTCCCTCTGTATCCAATAAAGGATAGATATTCTCCTTGGCTCTCTTTTTATTGTTAACATATTTGTAAAAACATTTTTTGTCATCTCTTATGACCGTGGCCTGAGTTCTAGCTGAGCTTTCGCCTTTCTAATATCCTCTCTGCATGACCTAACAAGATCCCTGTACTCCTCCTGAGTTGCCTGTCCTTTCTTCCAAAGACAGTAAACTCCCCTTTTTTCTCTGAGTCCTAGCAAAAGCTCCCTGTTCAGCCAAGCCGGTCATCTTCCCTGGCAGTTCGTCTTGCAGCGCATGGGAATAGCCTGGTCCTGAGCCTTTAAGGTTTCCTTCTTCTCAGTTGCCACATTAAAAAAAACAAAAGTCTCACTGGTGATGAGATTTTGGTTTTAGAAATTAACTCAAATAGGCATCCAGAGCATTTACAGCACCTTTTGCATTATCATAACGTGACGAGTTCTTGCAGTCTCACTTACTGGTAAGCTCTATGGTACTATGTACTGTGAGGTACCTTCACATGACAAAAATCTGATTTCTTTTCAACTGAAGTAAGAGCTTCTGATAGACTTTGTGTTCCTCCTTTTTATTTTTTTTTCTTTCTACTTAACTGAGGATTATACCAAATGCAAGTAACTCACACAATCTCATAACACCTTTCTTAACAGATAGTGTAACATTTTGGGGACACAGAGTTGAATATTAAGTCAGAAGAGCACTGGGCATGCACCTCCCCTCATTGAATTCAATAGCTGAACTTCCACTGAGTGCCAAGGAATTCTGTTGTTCAATTAGGTATTCTGTTTATAGTGTGGGTACAAGCAAACTCTTCCCCCCACATTACACACGCACACCCCCTCCCTCCAACTAATCAGTGCACTACAACTTAATTATACCATAGGAGCTATCTCTCAGCAAACTACAGTCAGTTATGAAGTGCAGCCTTCCATAAACCAGTACAAGCAGGACCCCAAGACCTGAAACAGCTAATATATTGCACACAGCCAAGAACATGCTTTGCTATACATCAGACACCTCAGTCAAATGACTCCTGATAATGATCAATGATGGTAAATTGGCAGCTGAGCTACTGGAAAAATTCCAGACTTCACCTTCCAGCTACAGGAATAAGGAGGATATGTGTGAATGTGATCTTTGGCAGGGAAAGGCACATTGTTTCATTGCTGTGGGAAAAATGTTTAATGCTCAAACATTTCCTTAAAATAAGATTACAATGAAACATTAGAGGTAGCATTATTAACGATAATCAACTTGCCTGGCTAAATGAAAAAATAACTCCAAACCCATCTCCAATCTGCAGAAAAAATATCTAGTGTTTCATGCCCTCACTTTTTTCTGAGCACTTCAGCAGAGATGCTTACTGCAGAGAGAATAGGGCCTTGCGCACTTTGGTTTTTGAAACTCAAGCAAGTTCCCAACTTTCCTATTTTTTTTTCCCCCATCAGTAAAGGAAGAGGAGACTAACCAAAATTTTGAGGTTAGACCATAACAATTTTTAGCTACTGAAAACAAGAACCCTTACACCCCAAATTTATTTCTGATTGGTAAACCTTGTCCAGGAAATAACATGACTCTGTGGAAAGACACAACATGTGTACACCTTTAAAAAGGATTTGGGGATCTCAGAAACCAAAGCTGTTGCTGAACTCCACGGCATACAGAAAAAATGATCAGGCTTTAAAACCTTTGTGTCAAAACCATTGCCATAAAATATTCCATTGCCTTACACCAAGTCAGGACTTCCCCTCAAACGATGAGATATTCCACCACTGACCATGCTGGAGTTTTGCCATTGCTACCAGTGGGGCAGTATCTCACCTTGTGCCCAGTAACACAGGAAGCACTAAGGAGGCACTGTATGCTATGGGAAGCCAGGTTTAAAAAAGTATGTTTTTCAGATATTCTGTCTTTCATGCTTTTCCCAAGACAAAAATAAAAACCTAATACAATAAGAATGTTGGTAAACATTCACACAGATATGCTTCCTGAGAAACCACTAGTAAAGTACATACGGACAGATGTCTGCTATCGAGCACATATGCGCATACATACATGTAAATACATATGTTAAACACCCTATGCTTCTCAACAGAAAGAAGACTGATCCCCAGACAGAGATCATTCAGAGGCTCTGACTCAGCATTGTCCACCCAGTTTAGAGCTGCCTTTCTCCCTCCCTTTCTCAGTTTTTTCACCTCAGCTTCATTGCATCATCCTCTACCTCCTGCACGGGTTCAGCCAGCTCCTTTCCTTCACCAATCCACTTAGCTTGCCCCAGAAGATACCTTATCTCAAAAAGAAAAAAAACCACTGAAATTAATATTATTTTATTACATCTTTACTTCTCTGTATATCCCTTGCCTTTTTAGGTTACGGTTTCTTTAGGACAGGGATTATTAATTGTTCTGTGGTACTAATACAACACAGTCCTGATCTTAACCAGCCTCTAGTCACTACCATAAGAAGTTGAGAATAAAAAGAAACTGCCTTTGCCCTAGGTAAATGCTCTCGAGTGATATCAATCATATTTATCCATCATTGCAAAAGGAGCCCCAGAACGCACATAACAAACATGCCAAACATTATAGAACCTAAATCTCTAATTCTTTTGAAAAACATTTATTTCAAACAAATTGTATACCATGAAATGTAATCACACTTCTATTCTAGGCATTTCTGAAGTATTAAATCATGGTGGCAAATTTGTTTTTATTCAAGTCTTGCTCATTTATCTTTTCAGGGTACTTGGAGTAATTCATACCTGTTCACAATCACTCCTTTCTCTTCATTCACTGCCTGAATAAAATTAGGAAAGCATTCAATTTGTTCAAAATGTCCTATGAGAGACCATATTTGGATATAGAAGGATTTCAAAAGACTCAGGAAGACACCCTGAAAACCGTTTAAAAAAAAAAAACTGTCTTAGAACATGTTCAGCATCTAAATATGTTTTACTGATAATATTATAGCAACAATTTACTTCGTGCTCTTAGTGGCAAAGCACTTGGAAAATATGAAAAGCTAGGCTATAGGTATGTTGCCAATTTGCTTTTTGGGTCAAAAAAGCCACAGTGACATTCTCTGCTGTTTTCATAATACATCACATGTCTGACTAAAGGCCACTGAAACCAGTGGAAATCTTTCAGACTCTTCAGTGGACTTAAAATCAAGAAATAATTCCTTCTTCTGCAGAACAGCTCAAAAGCAACTTAACCACAAATTCTGCAGAGTAGCAGATTAATTTCTACCACTCTTAAGAAAGCAAGAACTCAGAATCCCAGCCTTCTAGTCGGGAAAAACATATTGGGTTATTGCAAGGACTAACCCATTCTGAGACGTCAAAAGGATCTGTTTTCTTTCCCATGAAGCTCAAGTTTCCACCTTTCGCTATGTTCTCAGAATACAAAGTCCTGTTTTTAACCCAACTCAGCAAGGCATGCAACAAGGAGAGTAGAGGAACCAACCTGAGCGTGCACTGAGCAGTCAGCTAAGGCTGCTGTAGAAAGAGACATCAGTTTCAGATCAAGATGGACCATTACAGCCACCTTATCTAATCATCTCCCTCACGCAGACCAGAAACCATCAGGCAGATCTAAAAACCCTAAAACTGCACATTCCAGAAAGGCATCCACTTGGCAGCTCTGAAGCAAAACAATAATGCTTCAAAATGCCATACTGCTTGAAAAGGGACATCTGAAATTTTTGCTGTGAACATTACTCAGATATGGAGAGGATGTACCTCATAGCTCAGTATTGTGAGCAAGATAAATCATGCCCTCAGAAAGCACAGAGCGTTTTAGATGTATGGTCAAAACCTCGCAGGAACAGTTCTTTTAGGAGGGGAGTTTGAATAGTGCATCTGTGAATTTAAGCTAAATTAAGGAGGTGCTAAATCCTTCAGCCCTCTGCTGATGAATTGAAGGAGAGGAAACAGACAAAAAGATAGAAACATTATTTTATGAATAATACATAATCATTAATTTCCTCTGACATAAGACCACATGAACTTCCAAAGGTCTGCGGTACACTGGAAAAGAGGCATAAAACCCCGATTTGTAATTGGGCCACCAGTTT
Source organism: Pandion haliaetus (assembly GCA_013401275.1). Lineage (NCBI taxonomy): Eukaryota > Metazoa > Chordata > Aves > Accipitriformes > Pandionidae > Pandion > Pandion haliaetus. The sequence goes on along the minus strand of VYZV01015915.1, from coordinate 29,815 downwards.
ACCACTGAATGAGGGTAACGAGTCAGGACTTAAACAAGAACATTCAAAATGCTGAAGAAAAAGAAGCACAGATGCTTCTTTGGCCATCTATGATCAGACTTTAACTCAAACATCCTAGACCATATTACAGAAGAATTCATGGTATTAATGCAACCACATGGATTATTGACAGCTATTTGCCACATGCAGAGATAACTGTGCCACTACCTGTCAACACCATAGCTCATACAGATTCAAGCGAATTACTGTACAATTTTTACATTTCAATTTTCCTGGGAAATCACTTCCGCCATGAGGACAGTATACACACTAGGACACCAGGGCACCTCAAACTGTCAGATGCCACTAGTGCTTATACGGTCATATGTACATTGCTTTCCCGTCTACAGAGTTGTCACTTCAGAGTAATTCCATTTTACCTCAAAGTGCCCCAAAAATACATGAATGCTTTGATGACTTAGGTTGCCCTTCTTCAAAATGACAGTACCTCCTTTCCCCTTTGTTTGCTCAAGAATATGTTTACAGACTTTCCTAATTACACAGTCTGAAGCTTTCTAGCTAAAATGAACTTTCATTAAAATGGGCAAGTCGCTGAGCCTAAAAATTACCCTTTTAAATGTGTGAGGTTTGGATGCACTTTCGCTGAATCCAAGGCGGATCCAAGGGAACCTTCAGGAATTCCTGCTAGCATTACTAGCAGGTCTGACCTTTGGTTGCAGTCACTGAGGCTGTAGGGACTCTACACACCAGTCAGCGCCTGTCTCGCAGATCTTCATGCTATTTTGTTAACATGATGTTTTTGTCTCCTAGAGATTTGCCCTAAGATAGCACCCTTCACAACAGCCTGCAGAGGTACACATGCAATTATCAACCTGCGAACTACCCTTTTCCACCCACTGGAAACAATCAAACATCTTTGATGCAGGGAAGCTTAACTGGGAGGAAATGGTGGTTATCCTCTTGAAGTAACCCCTAGAGAAGATGAGAATGTCATTGCAAACTTGTGGGAAAAAGAAAGTTTTTCCATTGTCAGCATATAAAATAGGCACAGGACAATAGGCACTGTGGTTTTTCTGCAATCAGGTTGACAAATCCCTGAATGCAAAGAAAATGAATGCCAGAGGCAATTTGTTAAAAAACCCCTATTAATTAACTTAGAGTTACATAGTTAGATTTAGAGAGCCGACCCCTCCAAGAGACAGAAGCAGTACACATAGGCTTGAAACGAGCACGAAAAGTCAATATTAGAACACTTATAATGAACTTCTAATATAGCTTTTAAGTTTTTCCAATATCAGCCTCTTTTCTCAGCCAGTGTCTTTGACCAAAAGTAAAGAACAAAATTCTGCTACATGTACTACAAACAAAAAAATTGACAGCACTCCTATCAGTCACCATCACTTTCTACCCCTAATTCTCTTAATCATTAGAGGCTGACATAATCCCAAAGTGACTTCAAATAAATTCTCTACAGATAAAAAGCTCAGTGTTGTTTCTACCATCACGTTCTCACTGATGACTGCATTCCTAGTACGCACATTAGTGCCAAAGAGAAGTATCATAAGAGTTTGTATACTTGACCTTCAGTACTATAATTCCTGTCATTTCCAGCTTACACCTTAACGTTCTGGAAAAGTTAACACAAAGCATGGAAGTAAATAATGAAACACTGCATGAGGGGACATTTCCACGCCCTATAGGCAAACACAAATAAGCACAGAGCTGTGTGGATGCAAAAATTAACAAGGGAATTACTTAAGGTAATAAGAGAAAATGGCAGGGATGTACTGAATTCACTACGGTTAAATCACTGCAGATACAACAAAACAAAATCATCTAATGTAGTAACCTCATGACATCTGGTCCAAACACAAGGAACAAAGTCTCACTGCCATTATACCATCATTGCCATCTTTCCCCATTCTCTGTTTTGTGCCTTCTACTAGGCAGCTCCCTTGGCTGTAACATACACCTCCTAATTGCTCCCTAAGTGGTGTGGTAGCTTACATTTCCCACAGAGAGCACGTTACGTCATTACTGCGAGAGACATCTTCACTTTGACCTACCAAATCAGTGTTGATGCCTCCAAGACAGCCCCCCCTCTCTGTTACCATGACAGTTAAGATCACCTGAAACATCTGCGCTTGCTCTGATGCCCTGCCCTCTTAGCTTCCTGAAGACAGAGGCACAAACAGACAGAGGTAGGATTTCATCACAAAGGATCAAGTCCAGGTGTACTTGGTGAAGACTGAAATTGTGGAGTTTGTTTCCTGCTTCAGGTTTTCCAGAGTTCACCTCCATGCCATGTCTTATTGCTTGGAATGGGCGAGTAAAACTAAAGAAAACAATAACAAGACCTTCCTATAACTGAACAGATGTCCTTTCAGACATTGCTTCTTGCCTAATTTTGTAAGCTTTTCAGGGCAGGGAACGTCTGATGTCTTCGTCAATTGATGTGTTAACTTCTAATAACTGTGTGCAGCAGTAATATGTACAAGCAAAATAGTAATATAACTTCAGAGACATCTTCCTTCAAAGAGTTTCCAACAGTACTCAAAACAGGGTGTAAAAATAGGCTTTATTAAGCTCTGCAGGAGCCAGAAGCCCTTGAAGGGGCTATATGCCATCAGTGAACAACAGTTTAAGGCTCCTAGGGAGAAATGCTGCCTTTTACAAGGTATCTCTTACAAGTAAGTATTTCTTACAAGATCATAACATATGGAGATGCAGGAGCAAGCACTGAATTCTGAGCTCAGGGAGAGCTTGGCAAGAGGGCAGCTCTTCTTCAGAGGCAATACCTTGCTTCTATGGGTTGCAGGCCTTGGCTTCAGTAGGGACTCCCAAATCCAGCCGAGTCCTGAACCAAGCAGAAATCATTCTAGTTCACAAAAACTCAGCGTTAACAAGGCAAGATCTTGAGTCCAGACTGTAAGGATTTGGTAGCTCACATTCAGCTCAGTAGGAGCTGTGAACCAGAAGTCCCTCCCTATTGCAGGGACATGCAATTCTCAAGCCAGCCTGTCCGTGATGCCTGCAGGAAGTCCGTGGGGGCAGCCTCTTACACTTCCTTCAAGTACCCTAAATGTGGGCATTTGACCCCAAACTGCTTATATGCTTGTCTTCAAAATCAAATATGGCTCTGTAGCATAGCATTGCAAAAGTTGTAGTTCAACCTATACTTCTTGGAGAATTGCTTCCAGCATGAAATAATAGTGGGACCTTCCAAACACAGCAGAAATCAAAACCTGATGGTGGAATACTTCTCTACAGTTGCCCATCTTTAACTTTCTTATTCCCCGGCAAAGTAGCAAAAGAAAGATGTTAAATTCCTTTCCATCACTGAGTTTCCACATTTGCAGCAACACTGTCCATACAGTATTAGACTGATAGTATTTCCACAGCGGTGATGGCAGAATGGGCAGTTAGAAGGTAAGATTTTTACTTACAATAGCAGCAACTCACAAAGTACTTAACGAAACCTAGCAAAGTTGTAACTTTGTAACGGGTATGATGAAAAGGAAACATGCACGTTTGTATGTATGCACACTACAGTTTGTGTTGTACTTAAGGCCATAATGCATTCCTTCGTATGAAATACATCGTGAGGTGTACAGCATCAGCCCTCTCCATGGCTGATGTTAAAGGAAAATATAAAACAAATAAAAGTTCTCTATCTCTTCACTGACATGAACACATCCAAAATACACTTAGCTTCTAGTTCCAAAAAAAAGGGCAGTATTTTCAAAAGTCCTTCAAGCACCATCTACATTATCCAAAAAGACTCAATATTTACATTGTAGAATAAATATGGAGAGGTTAGCTCCTTCCTAAAAGGATAATAAATACTAACTGTCCCGCTTGTCATACTTTTGTTACAAAGAGCCAGAAACGACTAATAAAAATTATCAGTTTTGGTGAAAGAGGATATTGCTGGCCACGTTCACAGACCCAGTTGATTCCTTCCAGCAGAAAAGTAATTTAGAACTATTACACAGCTTTATTCACACCGGCACCAAGCTATATATCTCAGGAACAAGCCTGAACAGTCAGAGATAAGGGATCTAATTTGGGAGCTGGTAGTTGTAGTAATTACATTAAAGCTCCTCACTACTCTATCATAGAGCTAAAACGTGCAGACACCACACAGAGACATAGTTTTTATGTGTACATGTATATATATGTTTATACACAAATATATTTTTACATATATAAATATATGTACACCTATATATACACACACACACAGATACATACACACATGCAAACATGCTTTTGGAGAGAAATCTCCTGTCTCAAACACAGAGCACTCTCTCACCATAGATACCATTCTGAGATCTCATTTTCAGTTACCTATATCAAAATTACGCAGAACTACAGTTCTTTCTGCTTTTATTTTGTTGGGATGCCATGGTACGTGGTAAATGCTCTGCTGCCACCCAATGACTTTTCCTGGTATTGCCCATTTCCTAAGACCATGTCCTCCTACTCCGTAACTAACCAGGTTAAAAAAAAAAAAAAAAAAAAAAAAACAAACAAAAAAAACCAAGTTAAAAGCAGCACTTAGAGCTGAAGCACTTTGCATACCTGTGGTGCCTTGGCCTCTGTGGAACCAGGACATTGCTGCCTCTCTTCACCTGTATGCAAATGGCCCAAGTTCTTTCTATCATTCTGCCAAAAGAAGCAAAACTTTATCTGAATTCCCAGTCACAAAAACATCATTGTGCTCTGGCAGTTAATTTTTACTGGTTTACAATGTACTTTCCTTTACACAAGAGATAATGCCAGCTAACCACCGCAAACCTTTCACACAGCTGTTATGCTTTATAGTTGATCAAAGCATTGATTTCGCAGTATTATGTCAATGCCAGACACGCCGATTCCCCTCACTGTTTTCACTCAGGGACTGTTCAGTTCTTTTCTTTGGTCTCTTTACAAAGCACAACTTGTTTTAGTCCTAACTACTACATCTAAATTAAGTTTGCAATGGTATATAAACACAAGTGGTAGCCCATCAGGTTTAAGCGAAAAAGGGAAATTTATTACTTGTATCTTGAGATTCACCCCACCTACAATCAAGTCTTCAAAGGTTTAAACACTTCAGCTTTCCTTCGAGTAAAAATATACATTTTAAGGAAATTCAAGAAACTAGCAAATAAGTTTTTGTCAATATGTATTTGCACACAAGAACAAGTTGCTCAGTTCTGAAGAATCTGTCCAGATTGCTAGGGCAGTAACATGTGCATATGCCCAAATTAGTATAATTTAACATTTGCAAGACCAGTTTATACAATGAATTGCTTTAAAATGTGGTTTAAATTTTCAGTTATCAGCTTGAGATGGTATAAGAGACCCTGACTGCTCAACAGATGAATGCTCAGTTGAGAGCTTATTGTCACAGAGGAACCACGATTATAGGTTTAAAGGAAGCCCAGCAGTGCTCAATTTATTTTTACGTATTTCATTATTATTGTTGTTTTGGCACATAAGACATAGCAGGATGGCCCGGCCACCAGAACATACACAGAACATACTCCTAGAATATACACTAAAAACCTAAAGAAAGGAAGAAATAACTTCTTTCCCAAGAACTGTCTACAAGAGAATTTGATCATTGTGTTAAAATTTAGAGATTATTTTCTAAACATTTTGCCTACTGCTGCTCTCTGGGAGTCTCAAAGATCAGAGATTTTTGAGACTCACTAGCAGTTAATGGTATTTAACTATATTTTATTCAGATGGGTCAATGAAACTGGATTTGGCAGTTTGTAAGAAGTTTCACTTTCTCACTCCTAAGTTTTTCATACTCCAAGCACAATGCAGAAGTGTTCCAGATACAAACATTTTGGTACAAACAGATGTGTATTACTAATAATTCACTGCCTCAAAACATACCTTTTTACATTTTGCCATGAAAAACAAAACCCGATTGTATTCCAACCCCTTGATTCAGGCCCCAGCACTTAACTATGCTGAGAATGTTCCATTAAGTGCATCCAGAAGTGCTGATCATACAGCCCAACCTGCATGGTCAGTCTAAAATGGGGTCTTGAACTCCCTCTGCTGGCTAACATCACAACTAGAGAATTTAAAAAATACTGTCATGCCCTAAAAGAAAAAGGAACACAAACAGTATGTAAAAAATTATTTTTAAAAATACAGTAAAGATAACCTTTATATCTTCCTTCAGGATTTTAACTTTTTTCTTTTTTAATTCTCCTGTTTTATAACATCTTTTCTCTCCCTGCTTTCCTATTTTCTGTAACAGTTAGGGCTGCAATTCAGCTATACAAATACATACCAAGTACAAACTCACAAAGCTAAGCCTTAGGTCCTCTGTCTGTACTCTCCGACTTGTATAGCCTCACACCTCCTTTCATATCCTCCAAAAAAGCACTCTCCCACCCTCACGTTGTCCTGTCCACAGCTGGCCTTTAGATGACGGACACCTTCAGTGCTGCTGCTTCCAGGGGAAAGATTGGCCTGGGCTCCTGCCTCTCCCTTGGGCAGGGGAAAGAGGCAAGGCTGCTCCTCTGTGTGGCTGCACTTGCCCCTAGGTTTTCCAGCTTTCAGGTGCACCCACACCAGTGTTCTGCTACCCAAAGCCTTCCAACCTCTGCAAGCTGCTGTCTCAAAGTGAGGTTACAGCACCTGAAAGGTCAAATTTACTGAGGCGAATGGTCTACTAGAGATAATGAAGTGGCAAATGTAGTATTTTGGTTCAGTCCCCACTCCCGAGAGAAATTCTTATGCCCAAAGCCATTTTGCCTCAGTTCCTTCTCTGGAAAGTGTTCTTTACTTGTCTTCTTCCCTTCATCTATTTTGACTGCAAGAGATAGGATTTTTGCCCCAAGGAGCTTACAGAGCAGACTCGGTGTCCCCTCAGTGCCTTCCACGATCAGTCACATAACTCAGCTTTTTAAAACTTATTCAAAAAAGATTTTTTAGAGCACTGTGTCTGACCCACCACAATCTTCCCCAGGAGTATTCATTTGTAAGTCACAATTAACCAGCTAACATGATATGGTACGGTTAGAAAGACTGTGCAGTGCTGTGACCATAACCCGTAAAACGACTTGAAGTACCTATGGCAAAGCAGACTGTGTTAGTCAGAGGGCTCCAGTCCCATCAACCCCACTAGTAAGCCCACATCTGCAGTAAGGTACTTCCAAATTCAGATGGCAACATTTTACATCTATCTTACTTGAGCCTGAGCACCGTCCCGAGGTACAAGACAGACAATCAGATCTAATGATACAACAGTCATCAAAGCATGGGAAGGTATTTACCTCAATCATATAATGTAAGAGTGGAGCCATCACCAAAGGCCATTGAAAAGCAGTGTCAAGGAAGGTCATGGGGCACCATAACACCCCTTGATAGTGTCACGTAAGGGCACAAGCCAGCGTAAATTTGCTGAGGGAGAAAGCAACTGTAGAAATGAAATGGCAGAGCTAGATCCTCACAAATATTCCATCAAGTTTGTTCTGTAAAATGACACAGTACAATGTTCCGTAAAACTTCAGTTCTGTTTTTGCTAAGTCTGTTAGCACACTAACACGCTGGTGGCCACAGAAAATGTAGCTGTAACATAACATAGTTGGCACAAATCTTGCCACATTCCTTCTCACCCAACGCAATTGCCTTCCTCTCAGTAGGACTCTTACATACACTGATGGGTCACAACCCTTTTTATCTGAACCACCATCTTATCTGTATGGGAGTTAACTCAACCCTTCCTCATTTAGTAAATTAGATGAGGTCCTCATCCTCATGCCCAAACACCCATTCATGAGTGTCTGGTGAAAAGCCAGGTAACACCTCTCCCTGTGCAAATCAGAAATCACACGCATGAAGCTTTGGGGAAGAACTGAACATAAGTTGCTCCAGGCCAAAATTTCACAGTGGCCACCTGTACAATGTAGGTGAGTTTTAGATAATTTGTGTCTGAACCCAAACCTTCAGCCCACACTTCACTTTCCAGTATCTGCACAATTAGGAAGTACAGGAGCCTGCCTTATGGATCTCCAGAGGACTCTATCAGGGTCACTCAGGAGACGGGAAGAGAACTAAGGACTTTGGAAAATGTCAGAGGAAAAAGCTTAATAGTCACTGTGGAGGGTCTCAATCAAGCAGATGTTTCAAACGTGTGCCTAATTTTAAAGTGCTGAGTTTGATGGCATTAGATATTACAATGGGCACCAACCCAAGACAGAGTTAAGGAGGAAAGGCTAGTGGACAAAACAGGAGGAAAAGCAGAGCACGAAAAACATTTTTCCATGTGCTCTATTAGTCTGCATAATCTACCCTAGAAAGGCCCCAGCAAGCAAGTTAACTTCAGACCTCAATTACAACATGTGGGCAACTTTATTGCCAAACAAAAAGTACATTAGACATTTATGATCTCATTTTATTAAATTCTCCTACTTATGACGTTCACTATTGGGTGTGCATGGTTAATACAAAAATCTATACTATATTTGTATATTAACAAGACTAAAAGCTCAGCTGCATGGCAGGTGTTGCTGCAGCCACATGCTTGGGCTATGGATTAACCAACTCCTATCAAAAACTGGGGTCTGTCAACCAAATCTAAAGCAAGAAAGGCAGGTGCTTTTCCTGCTGATCTAGCTGAGGGCTCTGATTGAATTACGTCAGGAAAGAATAGCTTTGCTTTCTTCATGAAATCTGATTAGAGAAAGAGAGAGGTAACACCTTACACAACATGGTAAAGCTTAAAGGACAATCTGCTCCTCTCATGGCCCCTTCTGCCAGCTACTTTGATCTAAGTTTTATTGTCTGGGTTTAACACCTTCACCTTTGATTTCACAGAGAACTTCTTTAGAGCTGTTTCTCTATACCAAGCAATTGCTCAAGCCTTTTCAGAGAAACCACCAATTATCCAGGATGCCGGAAACTAAACGCTTGTAGTTTTGGTGAAATACAAGATTATTCTCACTGGTATTAAAACAGGTAAGGGAAGACACATTAAAGACTTAAGTTTTACTTTCTAAGATCATTAATAAAAAAAGAGCACTGGCAACAGCTCAGCACATTATGTGTGGAACCAGTTCATTCCTAAACACAAAAAGGAGACCTAACATAATAGAAGAACACTGGCTAGACTGGCTTTCCGGCTCACCTCAGTAGGATGCTCATTGTACAAGGTCATTGTTATACTACCACTACACAGTTCAATGGTATAGTGTTACAGTTTTGCATCACACACAAAATGGTAATTCTTTTCTGGAAGCTAACAGAACCCAGTCTGATTTTAGCCAGAATCCTACACAATAACCCTAACTTAAAGACCAGAAGGGATTTTGGTTTTTATGCTTACCTGATGTGACAGGCTGTGTAACATAATCCTTACAATTTGACTCAGTAATTTCTGCATCCAGCCAGGCAACCTGTAGTCGTATTAGAGATTCTATTTCACATTACACAGACACACACCTGCTATGCAATAGAACTTGGTCTTAAAAGTGCACTCCATTTTGACATGAATTTCCATTCTTTCAAATGCTGATGATCCTTTGTCAACGAGATCATGCAGGGCAACTGGCCTTTTGGACAGTTTTCCAAACTCAGGATGATGTTGCAAGCACTCATCAGCTCTGAAAAGTTAGACCATTCACTCACCTCAAAGAACAAAACACAAGCAGTACAAAGGAAGAAGAGGCTAAAGTAAAAAAAAACTCAGGCATTCTTGAAGTGAGTTTCAGGTCTGAAAAATGAAAATTGGAGCTGCCAAATAAGTGCTGTTTAGGATGGTCATCCTATATTTTTTCCTGTATTTTTGTACAGCTACAGTAGTACTTTAATTACTGAAATCTAACAGTTTACTTACGTTTACTAAACTTCCAGCATGTGTGCCAGCCTCAGATCATCCCTACTAAATATTTATTAATCAGGTGGCAAATCAGTAATAGTCCTCCCTCTCTTTTGATAAGGTGGGAAAATAAGTAGAGTTAGAAGTTTAGAGTTTCCAGGATTTCTTCTGCAGTTTTAAAACAAAGTAAACAAAAAAGTTACATACAAGAATAGGCAGTAGCAAAATTATAAACCAAGCAATGTGGAAATGTCAACGTCATCTTATAAACATACAACTGAAGTTCACAGCTGTTGCAAAAAAAGAAGGCAGTATTGTCTGTTAGGAAAGGCAGTGACAAGGGACTGCAGGTTTTATTCTTAACTCTCCCACGGATTTCAAGCTTGGCTGTGGGCAGATCACCAAATATCTCAGCTGATCATCTACAAAATAAGGATAGTAATATTTTCCTATCCCAGCAGGATGTTTTCAGGAAAGTACTTGGGAGGCACTCAAATAATGCAATGATGGGGGCCATGAAAGTATCTGTACAGAACAAAGACACCACCTGCTCAACTAGCTTAATGGAAAAAAGATGACTGAGACTGTTATAAGGAATTTCTAGCATTAGAGAAAAGGACAAGCTGCAACCATCTTCAACTTACAATTCGAAGTTAAAAAAGAAATCAGCATCAGTAAAGCATTTTTTATACAATTACTGTGGAAAAATTCTAAGGATAGGACTAGATATGAAAATCAATGCAAACAAACTACATAAATGGCTGGATTGTAAGTCAGAGAAACCACTTAAGTTTTACCTTATAGTAGGTAACATGGGTAATTCATGACAAAACATTTTGCTACCTTTGGCAAACAAGTGCATATATGATGGAGGTAACCGTGTACCACAGTTTTTCCTCCAGAACTGCAACAATTTTAGTTAACTAAGACACTTTGAAAAAACACTCATACTTATTATGCCTTGTGATTCCATTTTATACACAGTCTTGAAGTTCTTCTTACATTCTTTACGGGAGATAATGATAGGTGGCTCCTCCAGTAATTTGCCGTGCACATCGCTATGTACTTTGTATTTGAAAAATACCATCTCGGCCTTGAGGCTTTTTCGTAAACGTTTTCTCTCACTTTATGCTGTGGAAAATAGTAGCTCTACAAACATAGAAAAAGATTTAAGTACAGAATGAAATATAAAGTTTATGATTAAAGAAGTCTGAGGATCTGATGTTTATTCTTGAATTAGCAACAGATTTCCCATGACCTTAACTTCTTCATTTAGATACTCCGTGATCTATTTTATCTTTTAAGAAAGTGATGGTATCCCTGGAGGATGCAGTAAAGCCCAGCTCACAGTTCTGAAACACATTAGCCCACACTTGTACAAACTCACTAATGAAGCTGAGCACACTTAAGTCTCTGGACCATCTCCTTTTCTCCTCCTCGGTGTCTAAGTGCTCAGTTCTCACTAAAAGGCTTCAGAACCTAAGCTGCCTTTGATCCAGTGAAACATCAGACCAATTTCAGTTAACGTAATTCCCAACAATACAGCATTACCTTTTTTTAAGATTTTCTAGCTGCTTCTAGGAATTACGCAGCATCAGTCCCCTGCTAATAACTTTTAAATTCTTTCACCAAACCAAGTTTGATAGAAGAGCTAAAATGACAAGCATGCAAGTGTCACGCATTTTGTGACCACTGGTAGCAAGTATTGCAGAGTGCCCACATTAAGTGTTCTCATGAAGGGAAAGATCAAGTTATCTGATCTGCTTGGCTTGCCAGCGAGCAAACACAAACTGGGAGAAGGGCAGCATGTGCCTCCTCTTGCCCAAAAAGGTAAGGGATGTAGAAATAAGATTCAAGGGAAGCCAGCAGCAAGAACTGCATGGAGGACTACAGGGAAATAGAGCAGGGACCAGGGGATGCTGGTCAAGTATTGGCAACAGAGCACGTACAACTAAATATCATCTTCCTGTTTATAATGGGAAGCTGAAGGAGAATGTTTTTTTTTTTTTTTTTTGCTATCCCTACTTGTAAAATACTTGCATGCTGTAAGCATTTGTAAGCCATTAGCTAGAACCAACAGCACATGCTGTAACAACAAAAGCAAGGTTTGTTACAGCCGTGGAATTTCTCTCCAGCGAAACCACAGAGAGGTAGGCGGGACAGGATCTCAGGGACCAGCTGAGGCACCACCAAACAGGGGCAGGTTCACAAACATCCAGACAAAGCTGTAGCAGGTGACTTCCTAAAAGGGCACTCAAGTGAAGGGGAGTCCGTGATCTCCCAGAGTACGGTGCTCTGCGTTAGGAAGCATCCCTCATATCTAGCAACTCTTTTTGCAAAAAGCCAGGCTACAACTTGTCCTACAATCAGCACACAGAGATTACACAACATCAACAGTTTGCTCCTCTCAACCATTTACATACTTGAATATTGTTTAAAAACTATTTGCCTGTCTCTTGTTTGCCTGAACAAATTTCCTTCGAAGTTCTTCCCAACTCACACCTTTCAAATTTCTATTACTGTCCTATAACAAATACCTCCCCCCACCTGTTTATTTTAAAATGCAGGGCCCAAAAAGGGAACAGTGGGGCTTAAGGGGAAGTACTATTACAAATTACAGCAAAACAATTTTCTTTTGATCTCTTTCAGATGCTGTTAGCTCAATCAATTTGTAGTACACCAAGCCCTACAGTATTTGTCTTCTAATACCACTTACTCCCTGCTATGTTCTTATACATTTTGTGCTTCTAAACTTTAACAGTCCATATTCATCTCTTAAATTTTACTTCAACAATTTTGGCAATTTCCTCTAGTTTATCAAGGTCATTTTGAAACAGTGTCCTACATAGTGAAGTGGTTAGAGTTGCAATACAAACCAAACCTTAACCCTCCACCCCCAAATTATTTCTACCCAGAGTTCACATAACAAGTGGCTCTGAATGTTTATAAAGACTGCAGATTAAGTCAAAACCATTTGATTTGGTGAAAACTCCCATCAGTTGAATGGGCTTTTAAGACAAAAATCTAGTGGAAGAAAAAAAAAAAATATCATCGACATCTACATAAAATAACCAAAGAACAAAAAAAAAAAAAAAAAAAGCAGGTAGACACCTATTTTTATTTTGTTTTCAACAAAAACCCAAGACAGATCGAGTACTGAAACGACTTCATCTGACTAAAGCACATTACTAAACAATAGCAGAAGCTGTGGGAAGACTATGTACTCCTCATAATATACTGGCAGGTGAAAAGATAAACCATCTAACAAGGTAAGACATACCTTTACCTCACATTTCAGAGATAACTAATCTATACCCTGCATCAGTTTCCTATAGACCACATTTTTTCTTACAGCTTTGTATGTCCCTATATTTTGGTGCACGTTAAAAAGTGTTGGAGGAATAAAAAAGCAATATTCCCTAAAATGTGCCGAGATGTACAGTACCACCACGACAAAGAGAGGCCAAGAAAGCATGTCTCATGCACTTTATTCACACAAACCCTTGACACTCAAGACAGTATTTCTTCCTTTGTCTGTAATTACTATACAGTTACTAAGTTATTCTAGCTGCCCTGTTTGCAGCTCAGACCAATACAAGCTCTTTAAGTTTCTTCATAGTTAAGGGTGCTTGTGAGGTTTATCACTGTATTCCTACTGAAAGAATTAAGAAGACTTCAATTGCATCCATCCTCTCCCTCCACTCCTATATATTTAAGTAATACCAATTCATAGCAAATCAGGAAGGAAAAAAATAAATAATACCTGAGGAATCTCAAATCAGCCAACAGTCTGGTGATTAAGGCCCCCCTTCAGTAGCTAGAAAAATCTAAGCCTGATTTAATAATGCAAGATGATCTTCTATTTGCTTTGGCTTTTGCATGCTTCATCTAAGCATCCACAAGAGCCATTGTCAGAAACATCGGCAAACTTAAGCCTGTAGCTCAACCCAGAATTGATTTTGTTCTGTTCTTAA
>VYZV01015913.1:611759-630958 GCA_013401275.1 Pandion haliaetus | reverse complement strand
CCCCCGAGCCGTGTCCCCGACCACCGTGCCGGCGTCGGTGTTCCCAGAACAAAGTGTCGAAGCGTGCAAATGAGGCTGCGGGAGCAGCTGATTGAAGGGCCCTGCCCCGCCTCGGAGTTGCAATCAAATATGCAAATGGCTCCCGGGGAGGCTAGCGAAGGCTATTAATAGCGGGGGATGAGGCTGTGAGGAAGCATGGCGTTCCTTGAGAGGATGAGGCTGGGGGGGCTGAGCTGGCTCTGCTCGCCCCTCCGTCCGGCATGTGCCACCCGGGCGGGCGCCCGTCTCGCTGCCGATGCCCCGGACGGGGTGGCGGGTGGTCCCCGCGGGGAGCCCGTGGACACCGGGTATGGCGTACGGCTTTGGCCGCCATGACCCTTTGCAGGGCGGTGCTGCCCGCGTGCCCGCGCTCCTGCCCGGCGTCCTGCGCCAACGCTGCGTGCCTCCGTGCCGAACAGCTGGAAAACCCCGTGGGGAAATCACATTTGTTGAAAACGCTGGGCTGAGATTTTCCCCTTGGGGAGTCTGACTTCGAACGAGGAGGAATTAGGTACCCGGGGGGACCTGGGCCCTGCTGGGGGGGTTTACTGTGGCTCGGTCTGGCAGGGGGAGCTCAGCCTAAAGCAGGCATCACCATTTCAGTGTAGGGAGGGAAGAGGGGGCTGGGGAGGGCTCTTCCCGGCCCCCCATCCTTCACCCTCTGCTTTCATCTCCCCCTCTCTCTCCTGGTTTCCTTTTGTTGCTGTCGAGGCAGAGGACGTCCCTCTCCTGCCAGCTCCAGTGTGAGCATGATGCGGGTTCCCACCATGGCACTGGTGGGGACCGTGCTGTCCCCGGTGTCCCCAGCCAGCATGGGGGGCTCGGTGCGCTTGGGCCCCCGCTGCAGCCCCTCTGCCCCATCTTGTGGGTTTTGGGAGCCAGGATCCACCAGACCTTTTTAGAAAATTGTGGAATTAAGGCTGGAGACGACAGTAACTAATTATTTAAAATGTGAAACTGGAATAATTAGCCCAATTAACAGTCTCAGGTGATGTCTTATTCCATCTGATAATGGCCTGAGGAAGAGGGAGATTAATTAACGCATCAGCGTGACGTTTGTAGGTCACTGCCGGCCCCTCGTGCCCGTCCGGGTGGGAGCAGGGACGCCTCAGGGGTGCCCATCCTGCTTGGTGCAAGGGGTCTGTATCTTTTGGGGGTCTCGGTGCAGGGAGAGGGGCTGCGGGTGAGCGCAGAAGCCAGCTGAGGAAGACGGGTTGGGGGCTGGTGGGTGGGGGGAGACAGTGCTGTGGCTCAAGGCCAGGGTGATGGGCAGGGGGACGGTGCTCGGTGTCCCCCAGGGTATGCTACCAGTGCAGGTTCGTTAGTGAGGCGGCAGCTGTAGGCCTTTAAGGTTGCTGTGGAAACGGTGGTGCTCGTTACCGGGAGGAGCCTCCTGCTTTCCAGGCAGGGCCCCCCAATCACTGCAGGAGGGGGACCCCCATCCCAGACACCTTGGGACCACACAGACCCCCGTGTCTGGGGAGGGACATGGCGAGGGCACGGCCGTGCACACGCAGGCGGGTGGCGTTGGGTGTGCAGCTCCCTGTGGTCCGGGCCCCCTCCGGCACGGACCCCCACCAGCCCCAGCTTGCCCTTGGCGTGTCCGGTGGTGCCCGGCAGTGCCCACACGCACGGACACACATGCACACGGATGCATCCCTGCACAGCGCGGGGTGCCAGCGTGCACACCTCCCCGGGCAACGCAGCCGTGCCCCCGCACCCCCTCGGGACCCTGTCCTCGCACCTCCGCCGGCACATGGCCGTGCGTGCTGCCGGCACGGGAGCGTGCACATGTGCACGTGTACCTGCCTGCACCCCAGCCCGGTAGCTCTGCCCAGCCTGGCACCGCGGCCGCAGTGCCGGGCTGCCTACCCTCCCTGGCACGGCACGGGGCCCACGGGGTGCAGAGCGTGCCGAGGCAGAGCCCCCGGCTGCAGTCCCGCTGGTGGCTCGGTGAGGCCTCGGTGTTGCTCTCAGCTCTTGGAGTTTTAATGAGGTAAATTGTATAAAAAGCTCCGTTTGCCCTAAATGCCCATCCCTGCGTGAAGCTGCTGCGGCGCAGCCTGGGCCCACCCTGGGAGCTGGGCAGGGGGCTATGGGGCTGGCACATGCTCCTGGGCTGGGCACGTGGCAGCGGCAGGAGGAGGAGGTGGAGGAGGAGGAGGAGGAGGTAGAGGATGAAGGCGTTTTAGCACATTTGCAATAATTTCCCTCCTCCCCCCCAAGTTTACAGCTTACCTCAGCAGCTTATCAGCCTCCAATCTCATTAAATCAGGCAAATTGTAGCATCTGATATTTTATGGAGATTAAGGTGTGCGCCCAGACTCTATAATTATCGGCAAAGATGTATTTACAATACCTTGTTGCTAGTAAACAAAAAATAACTCCGGATCAAAGCGCTTTTACAGGGAAATAAATCTGCCGATAGAGCCCCACTGCGGCACGCGGCGTGGAGACGTCGGTGCTGCCTGGGGCGGGTGGGCATTGCCGGGGATGCACGAGGGGCGGTTCAGGGATGTCCCTGCTCCCACGTGGCTGCTGTGGGTCCCATGTGCTGGGGCCATACCCAGGCCGGTGCTCTATTCCTGGGTCTCCCTTGCTGGCATCTCCCATGGGCGCGCGGTAGCACCCACTCCTCCATCCCCGGCTCTGCCAGGGATTTCCACCCCGGAGACCTCCCAGTGCCCCTGCTGACACAGGACCAGGATTTGTTGGCACAAGCCTGTGAGCAGCAGCGGTAGCGCCTTGCCCCTCGATTTTTCACCACGGTGGGAGCGCTGCGGATTACCGATGCGGTCATGCCGGTTTATTGCCGCCTGAAGTGGATTTATCTGCGCGGCGGGGCCCGGGCTCACCGCTGGTGTAAATCACTGCAGCGCGGCCAGCGTGAGCCCGAGTGTGGTGGCTGCCTCCCACCGGGCCAGGGCGTTCCAGCCTCCCCGGGGGTTTTCATGGCCGGGCTCCCCATGGGGCTGTACGCTGCACACCCCGACTCGGCTGCCTGGCAGCAGGCATGGCCATCCCTTCTCCGTCTCACTCTCCTTGCCGCTGAAATGAGAATAAAATGGTGATAATGCCACAGACGTCCTCTGGAAAGGGCTCTGAGGCAGATGAAAAGGCCTACTTAAGAGTGAGGCCATTATTATTAATATCTCGGAGCCAGGCTGTAAATTCAGCTGACACAGCTATTACGGGAAATGAACCTGCTCCCGTGCTGGATCCAAGGCTGCCCAGGCACGGGACAGGGATGGGGACAGGAGAGCGGGGCTGGATGGCCGTGCGGCTGCTGGCTGGCTCGTGTCCACAGCCGTTGGGGCAGCATGGCTGGAGGGGGAAAAACCTGCTGGCAGACACCGGCTCCATCCGGGCTCGCTGGGGTGATTTGTTGGCTTTTCTGGGAAGGTCGGAGGTGTGAGGGAGGAGACCTGGAGCACGGGTCTCCCCTCAGCGGGAAAGGAGGTGGCTGAGGTTTGCAACAAGGCTGAGACCTGGCTGAAGCTCAGGACAGGGGTGACGCAGGCTGCGAGGAGCATGGCCGGGGCTGGCGCCAGGGCTGGGTATGGGAAGAGGGGCCGCGGTGCCGCAGCCGGCACAGGGCTGAGCTGGGCAGGACCTGCTGTGACCGTCCTGGTGCAGGCTGGCTGTGCCCATTTGGGGAGCATCTGCGGGAATATTACGTCTCGGCAAAGGTTACATTAAAATAAAAATAACCCAGTGCCATTCATCACTGGGCGCCTGCAGCCAGGTCAGCCAAAGGCGAAAAGCTGCCACGGCTCCCGCTCCATCGGGATAACTTCACCGCCGGCATTGCCACCCCATGAGTGGTGCAGCTGGGGCACCTGCTGGGGCCGCTGCCCTGGGGCCGACGGGCTCTGGGTACCCAGGATGGCAGAGGTGGGTGTGGGGTCAGGCAGGGGGTCCTGTGGGGGTGTGGGGTACCATGGGGTGCTGAGGCCACGGTCTCAGGCTCGTGGTGCTGCCTGTGCCCGGCTCGGGAGCTTCTGCAGGGGAACGAGCTTTGATATAAATATCTTTTTGCTCAGCATACGACCTACTTTCCAGACAATGCCATTAGCCTCCCGACTCCCTCATTCATCTTCCACCGTCCTGCCCCAGCCCGCCCCGCGGCGGCACCCGCACCGGCGCTGCATGCCCGGCCGTGGTGTGGCGAGGCAGGATGGGCACCTGGCTCGGTGGCACTGTGGGGACCCCCGTGCGGGGGCTTGGGGCCAGCCAGTAGCACCATCCCCACAGCTGGCTGGGGGCTCTTGCTGCCTGGCCCCTGCCCCTGTGCTGGCCTTGCAGGGGTTGGCCGGGTCCCCTTTGGGGTTTCTCTGCCCTGTCCCGGAGAGTGCTCGGCTCTGTCATTCCTTCCTGCTGCCTCCAGCCCCATTCCTTGGCACATTCTGTGCCCTGGCTGGCAAATGGCCTCATCCAGGGACATCCTCATCCAGGGACAGTCTTGTTGGGGACATCCTCATCAGGGCAGGGGGGAAGCACGGCGAAGCAGGCAGCAGCTGAGTGTTGGCTCTGGGCTGGCCCATGGGCAGCGTGTGTGGGCCAGGGCCCCTACTGAACCCCCCCACCCCCAGAGCATCCCTGGCACTGGGGCCACACACATGGTTCATCCAGGGACGATCCCGCAGGAGCTCCCACGTGGCAGCGGAGGCTGTGCCGCACAGTTGGCAGCCAGCGAGCGGCTGGTGGGATTAGGGGCAGGTTGGGCAGAGGGTGCTGCCTGGTCCCCGGTGTCAGCTCTGGCATCGGTTTTCCCCTGAGAGCTGGAAATGCCTCCCCGGGAGGCAGGGCAACCCCTGGACCCACCACCCGCACACCTCCGCGTACCCCGCTCCTCCCCTGCAGCTAAAATTAAATATTCAATTTGTATTGCTGGTAAATCCTGTAAATCTCTTTTATCTCTAAGCTCTTGTAGCAGGAATATTGGTGGTGTAATCTTTGCAGGGGCCTGTCCCACCACCCTTTGCAGCTCCCCGGCTCAGACTGCACTCCCCTTTCCCCACATCTCCCTGTGGGACGCTTCAGAGGCTGGTGGCGGAGCCGGACCCCGGTGCCCACGGCAGAGTAACCCGCGGCCAGAGCACCCCACGGCACCTGCCCTGCCTGTGCTGCCCGCTGTGGGGGCGAGGGCGTGCGCTGTGCCCAGGCTGTGCGTGATGGGGATGCCGGTATGCGGGTGACCGACGTGCTCCCACCAGAGTGCCCCCCATCCCCACCGTGCCCCCGGCTCGCCAGCCGCATACCCCCCCTCGCTCTGCCCCCGCGCCAGGCCTGTGCTAAGAGCATTGTGCGGAATTATGTATTTAAATATTTAGGTTTTCATCAGCTTTGCAAATTAAGCCCATCCATTAAAGCAGCAGTTTGGGTCCTCCACTGGTGAGCTGGGCTGTGCCGAGCCCTGGGCTCACTGTGCCTGTCCCAGCCCTGGCCCTGGGGGTGGGATGCAGCCTGGGAATGGGGCACAGTGGCCTGGAGCATCCCTGCCGGCACAGGAACCAAGGGCTCTGCTTCCTTGCCATTCACAGGTCCTGCTTGCTGGAAACCCCGGCCCCTGCAGCCACGCTGTGGGCAGAGCGGTGGGACGGGACGGTGCTGCAAGGGGAACCGGTTGGGATGGGTGTTACTTGAGGTTGGAGCGGAGGGTGCCACGTGCTGGGGAAAGCAGGGCACGGAGAAACGCCAGTGGCAGGTGAGAGCCCTGGCACGGCCGAGTGCCCGGTGGGAGCGGAGCCAGGGATGGAAGGGCCAGCCTGCCCGGGGGCTCGGTGGGAATGGGCAGGGGATGGGCAGAGATCGTCACCACTGCCGCACTCGGCACTAAGACCGTGCCGCCCCAACCTCCCCAAAGCAGCTTTGGCGTGATCCCTGACTCAAGTCATTACTCCGTGTGGCCAGGGAGATAAGTGGCTCTTTAAGCCCAGGGAGCACGGCCCGTCCTGCCGACGGAGTGGGCTGCGTGCGGGTGGGGAGGATGAAATGGCACAGCCCGGGGGGGGGTGGGTGGGGAAATGGGGTTCATCGGGCACTGCTGCTAGCTGGGGACCCTGGCACAGCCGGCGGTGCTTGAGGGGGCTGCCGTGGCCCCCAGATGCCTGGCAAGGGTCCTCCGGCGGGGGCAGGTCTAACTTCTGGGGGATGTCTGGAGCCCACCACCCGCCTGGGGCTCTGCTGGGCACTGGAGCAAGGTGCCTGGTGGGGATGTGGGCAGAGCCCCCAGGGTGAGCGCGATGTGGGGGCATGCCCCTGCTTGTCCCTTTCCTTTGCTGCAGGTGAACATCTGGCGCCTCGGTGTCACGTCGGCTCTCTGTCCTGCCAGGCTCCCCGGGGTCACCTGCACGTCCCCCCTTTCCACCAAACGCTGGAAGGGCACCGGGGGAGTGTGCCGGCTGCTGCCGGCCCTGGGCAGCATGGGCAGATGTCGAGTGAGTCCGTGGGAGGGAAGCTGTCCGTGGGCATAACCGGTGATGGGCGCTCATCCGTGCAGCGCAGCGCCCATGAACCTTGTGCCAGCTGGCATGGGCTGGGGTCCCCGGGGCCCTGCCTGGCCTGGGGGTCTCTCCAGGCTGGTTTCCCAACTCGCCGCTCCTGCCGCTCTGGCCGTGGGGCCCCACCTCTGGCAGTTGGCTCCCCGTGTGCTATGTCCTGGCTCCCATGGGCAGGATGAGCATCGCTGTGGGGCCGAGGGGGTCGGAGGTGCCTGTGCCTTGGGGCAGGTCACCCCTGCCTCTGCCCGCGCCCGCCCAGGCACGCTGGCACAGCCCCTTCCCTGTGCCACCTCTTTCCTTCTCAGCCAACTTCTTCGCGGGCTGTGGCTGCCGGCCCTGGCTGCTCCCCACTTGTATGGGGCTTTCAAAGAAGTGGCTCTTCCACCAAGATCCGGATTTGGGCTTTGCAGGCGTGGAGCACTAGGCTCCCTTCTCTGCTGGCTTTGCCCCGGCAGCTCCGGGATGCTCTGGCTCCCTCGCATGCCCTGGCACAGGAGCGTGGCTTTTGCCCCAGGGGAATCAGCTCAGGGGACGAGGGTGTCCGGGTGGGTGACGCTGGGCTGTGTGTGCTGTGTGGGGCAGAGGGTCCCGCTCCCCCCCGCGGTGGCAGCGGCTGGAGGCACTTGCGTTGTGGCGGGGAGTCCCGGTGCTGGCGGCCGTGCCAGGTTCCCTGGCAGCTGGGGCGCGTCGTGGCCGTATTTCCTCGCTCTGCTCCAGGAGTAATTGCTCAGATGGGGACTTGGGGTAACTCCCATCCCTCTCACGGCATGGTAATGAGTCAAGAAGACTCAAAGACAAATGGCTCATTAAGAAGCAGTGCTGCATTGCAGGATTTTTCATCCCACCAACCGCTGCATCAGCAGAGGCAGCACCTCTCGCACTCGCTCTCCCCAGCCCTGGAGAAGGAGCTGTCAGGCAGCCGGTGCCTGTGCCAAAATTAATCATGTGCTTAATAACCTGCCCCTCCCATAGAACAGCCTGTCCTCAGCCTCCCGGCGCACGGAGCGGGGTGGCAGCTCCCTGGGGCACCGTGGGTTTTGTGCTCAGGAAGCACCCGTGGTCGGCGCGGAGGGATGTGCGGGGGCAGGGCTGAGCCAGGGGAGATGCCCCCCCGGCATCGGGGTGCCAGACCCCCCCAGCCTGGCTCCGTCAGGGTGCCGGCCAGCCGTGCTGGGCAGCACGATGCTGCCGGCCCCTCTTGGCGGCCTCGGTAAACACTTCTTGCTCCACTCACATTTGCAATTCTTCAGCTGGTATTTGTCCTTCATGACTTTTTAAAAATCTTGCCTCATCCCTTATTTACAGCAGCGGCCGGTTGGTTCCTGCCCCTCGCAACCCTCTCCAGGCAGGGCCCACCTGCAGCCTGCTCGGTTTTCTTTCGTTAACAGTAATTGAGTGAGTTTGCTGTGATTTTTGCATCCTGCTCACTCCCTTTCCCCGTCCCCTTCCCCTTTCCCCGTCCCCTGGCCAGCCCTTACCTACGGGGGTGATGAACCTCACCCTAATGACGCTCTTTCCTGCCTGACACAACTAATGAACCATCGTCAAGCTGCTTTCAGCTAATTCAACTTTTAAGAAAATAATGACTCGGTGCAGAATTATGTACTAAATTAGGTGATCTCTTACTAAGCCCCGCTTTTTTTTTCAGGCTGAGTAAATTTTACTAATACAGCCTAATAAAATAACAGAGCAATTAGTAATAAAATAAAATGTTTGCTTTCTACAATCCTTCTCGCTTACGATGAATTGGGAAAAAGTAAATAGATTAAAAGCGTGGTGGAAACGACCTGGCAGTATTCCATATTTATTTTCTTCTGACGACCGTAGATCAAATTTGCTCAGCTCCTAAGTGGGAAGACCACTTTATTTTTTTTTTTTTTCCAGGCTCCAGCTTGCATGCAGTGCCAGGCGCTCACGCTGCGTGTTTTTTCTCTCCTGCTTTCATCCCCAGCTATAAAGATCCCCAGCAGGACCCACGCTGGCAAAAAACCTCGCGCTAATTTGCAAAGCAGAACAGGCCGAGCTCGCACCTCTGCCGGGCCGGCAGCTGGAAAAAATCGCTTTGCTCATGCCAGAAAGCCGGGGTGGCGGGAGGAGGCTTTGTGGAGCATATGGCCGGATCCGGAGCAAATCAAAGTTGATGGCGAGGCGGCTGCTGGGCCGGCTCTGGCACCCGCTGGCAGGGAATTGCATAAGAGGATGGGGCTGGGATGGTTTTGGGGCTAAGCTGGGCGAAACACGTGTGTGCGGCCGTGCGGAGCCGTCCCCGTCGCTGCTGGTGCAGGCAGCGCTGCCTACGGGGCGGCCTCGGGAGAGGAGGGAAGGCTGGGCTGCTGAAAAAGTACACAGGGAGTTGGGTCAGGCTGGTTTCGGGGAGGAACACCCTTGGTCTTCCTCCCTGAGCTTCATCCCCCTCGTGTCACTCCCTCCAGAGCCTGCTGCCCCTGGGAGACCCAGCGTGGAGGAGCCGCCGCTGGCCGAGGCCATGAGGACAGCATCCCCCTGAGCGCCGGGCGGTAAGTGCTGCCGATGGGCTTCGCCGGGACCCTGGCACGTGCTGCCCGCGGCGGGGGCTGCTTGGGAAGGGTAGGGGGTCGGGACCCCCCGGGCATGGCGCCGTTGACCCCAGCTTTCAAGGTTTGACCTGGAAATGTTGGAAAACCCAGTCTTGCCCTGTGCCAGGGTGGTTTGCCAGACCCAGACGTTGTGCTGAGGTTTTGCTGTCCCATAACCTCTCCACCAGCGGTCCTGGCGCTGGAGGAAAGCTGGGGGGACCCTGGGTGCAATGGGGTCCCAGGGAAGTTCAGGTTCCTGTCGGCTCTGCCCTGGGTCCCCGCAGCCCTGGGCCTCGGCACGGCGCTGCCTCCAAGGCAGAGATCTCACTGGGCGGCTGCTGGGAAGCAGAACCGCCTCTGCCAAGTGCCCCTATGGGAAATTAAGCAGGAGCCTGAATTTCAGTGCGGCCGGCAGCGCTATGGGTCCCTCTCCTCCCTGCGCTGACCCTCGTGGCAGGGAGAGACGCGGTGGGAGCAGACATCAGAGGGAAGGTGGCGGTGGGGGAATCGCCGGTGGGAGTTTCTCCAGGCTTTGGATGCAATAAAGGCAAGAAGTGAGTTATTTGTAATGGTAATTATGCTCTTCCAGTTTATCCTAGCACATAATTGTGTGGGCGGTAGGTTCCCACTGGTGGTAATTACCCTGGTGTTAAATGGCACAAAATTCAGCTGGGCTGGGTTTTTCCCCCTCCTTTTTGAATCTGCGGTTCGGTGGCGCAAATCCCCTCCTTCCCGAGGGCTGCGCAGCGTGAGCGGCCTTCAGCGGGACACGGCTCCGGCTCTCGGCCACAGCTGTCTGCCCGTGAGCCACGCTCCGGCCAGTTCCCCCTACCCCTGTGGCAGCCCCCCGCCTGCGCTGCCCACCCTGGACAGCGGAGAGGAGCGGGCTCGGTGGCTTCTCCTGCCCTCTGCGTGTGGCCATCCCCGCCAAGACATGGGGATGGGGACCTTGGGCTGCACTGCTTCTGCTGAGACCCACAGGATCAGTCCCGACCCCTTCCCTATCCCCAGGGTGCCTGCGGGGGGACCGACTGGTCCCCAGCCAGGGCGCAGGCACCTGCGTGGCTTTGGTGAGCTGGTACTGGCTGGGATGTAGCATCCTTCACCATGGCATGTCTCCATCCGCTGCCATTGCTCCTGCTCCGCCACTGCCCGCTGCTGCGGGAGAGCTGCGGCGCTGCCTCGCCGGCACGGTGGCAAAACCCGGCTTTCTTTAATTCCTGCACCTGCTGAGCGCAAAAGCCCGCCGGGCTCGCGGTGACGGGCTGCTCAGCTATTTTGACTCCTTCTTCCCACCGCAGCGGCAATATTTGGATCAGCTGAGAGCTTCCCTCCCCAAGCAGATGTTAGCTCAGCCTGCGGAGGCAGAGCCGGGGCTGGGAGCCCGTCTGTCTGTCTGTCCGGCCTGCTGCGGATTGCCGGCTCGATCCCAGGGCAGGGGAGGCAGCCCCCTCCCACACCACTGTGCCCACTCCTCATAGCAGCTCTCCCAGGAGGGGAGGCATTTCTTTTTGTAACATGCTGCAGCATCCTTCAGTTAAGATGCAGCAATTAGGAAGCCTCGTTAGAGCAGGAGCATGATTGTGAGGGTGGGGGGAGAGGCACAGGACCGAGCCATCCAGCCTTGAAGCTGGGAAGGAAGGTGACGACGGAGGCTTATTAGGGCAGACGCGTTCCCCGGGCGCTGCTGCGGCCCTGTCTGCTGCTCACCACCAACGCGCGCTTTGCCGGCTGCCCCTGCGCCCTTCGGGGACCTCCAGCCCATCTCCCATCCTGGGACTTCTTGGGGTACACGGCCCCCCCCTCCCCACAGCCCCCAGCCCTCCCCATGTCCCTCATTTCCAATCCCCCGGTCTAACGGACCCTATGTGCGGCAGGGGTTGTCCCATGGTCACCTTTCCCTGCAGCTGGACTCGGAGACAGGCTGCCCGCAGCACCCTGCCCAAATATGATAACAAGAGCATTAGCGATGCCTGTTAATTAGCCGCGCTACACTGGAGAATAAGTAATTTCCTCATTTACAGTCATACCAAAGGCAGAGCCTTTGAGGGACTGTAAGGAAGACAAACCTCCATGGGTGCACGCAGCTCCAGCGTCCCGGTGGCCGGTCCTGGCTCAACGCCATCTGTCCTCCTGCTTCTGCGTGGGGATGCTCCACACGCAGCATAGCCACCTCTGCTCCTTGGCTCTCCATCCGGGG
Source organism: Pandion haliaetus (assembly GCA_013401275.1). Lineage (NCBI taxonomy): Eukaryota > Metazoa > Chordata > Aves > Accipitriformes > Pandionidae > Pandion > Pandion haliaetus. Next base: position 619,661 of record VYZV01015913.1, on the reverse strand, counting down.
GGACTGGCAGGGCCGTGGGGGCCGTGGGGCCGGCCAGTCGTGGGTCTCCATCCGCAGTCGGGCACCACGGCCGGGACCGTGCGGGGAGGATGGGCTGGATGGAGACATCAGAGCATGGCCCCCCCGCGCCCCGTGGCAGCTCATTAATGGCTCTGTGAATCGCATCGGCTGAAAAACTCAGCCAGAACCGTTCTCCTAATGGAGAAACACTTCATAATATTTGGTGTCGGAGAAGAAAACAAGTTTCTGATGATGGCAGCGTGTCCTCCCTCGCCGTCTGCAGGCCCCATGCTGCCTGCATTGCTGCCAGCAGTGTCTTCTCCTTTCTACTCCCTCCTTGGTGCTGCCCCATCCAAGCAGCTGAGCCGGGGGTGACCCTGGGTGCCCGGCCCCGGCCCCGTGCCCCCTTTGCCCCATGGAGACCCAGCTTTCTGGCACTCCAGCCCAGCTTCACAGGGGCTTAGCCAGGGCTGGATCCTGCCCTGGGAGCTTCCAAGCAGGAAGCCCCAACGTTTTGCCGGCGGTGGGGTGCAGAGGGGAGCGTGATGCCGTGCCTGTCGTGTCCCCACAGATGAGCCCGCAGGGATGACCCTGCAGGATGCCGAGGCTATGGGGTGGGTGCTGACACGATGAAGGGCTACCATGGGGAGCGTAGCCAGGCACAGCCCTCCTCCGGCCACCGCTGCCGCTGCATCCCAGAGGACTGCGAGCACCCCGCTGACTACGTCCAGCACGGCCCCGAGGGCCGGCCGCCGTACCTCCTCAGCCCCAGTGAGCCGTGTTCCCTGGAGCATCCCTACTGCCCGGCGCGGAGCCCCGGCGTGGCCGGCGAGTGCGCGGGCGGGCCCCTGAGCGAGCCGCCCTCCGCCAGCGCCAGCAGCACCTTCCCGAGGATGCACCACGCGCAGCAGCCCTACGACTCCTGCGACGAATGCATGGCGACCGCCCACCCCGCCAGCAAGATCAATCGCCTGCCCCCCACGCTGCTGGACCAGTTCGAGAAGCAGCTGCCGCTGCACCACGACGGCTTCCACACGCTGCAGTACCCACGGGCCGGCGGCGCCGAGCCCCGCAGCGAGAGCCCCAGCCGCATCCGCCACCTCGTCCACTCCGTCCAGAAGCTCTTCGCCAAGTCCCACTCCCTGGAGGCGCCGGCCAAGCGGGACTACAACGGCGCCAAGATGGACGGCCGCGGGGACGGCTACCACCACCACCACCACCACCACCATCATCACCACCACCAGTCCCGCCACGGCAAGCGCAGCAAGAGCAAGGACCGCAAGGTGGACTCCCGGCACCGGTCCAAGATGATGGGCTGGTGGAGCTCCGACGACAACCTGGACAGCGACAGCAGCTACATGGTGTCCGGCCGGCACGCCGCCGAGCAGGGCACCCAGTACTGTGTGGACGCTCCCGAAAGTGCCTTCAGAGACTTGACCTTGAAGAGTCTAAAGGGCGGCGGGGAAGGAAAATGCCTGGCCTGTGCCGGCATGTCCATGTCTCTGGATGGCCAGACGCTCAAGAGGAGCGCCTGGCACACCATGACCGTCAGCCAGGCTCGCGAAGCCTACCCCAGCGCCGGCGGCACCGAGAAGACCTTGATGCTTCAGGAAGCAAAGGCCAAAGACCGAGCATACCAGTACCTGCAGGTGAGGGGCCAGGCAGGGCGGGGGGCTGCTGCCCCAGGGACCGTGGCCGGCGACGGTGTGGGGCGAGCTGGGGCTGGCACCCTCCATCCCAGCAGCCCAAGGTGCTGTGGGGATGCTCCAGCTCTGCTCCATGGCCCCAGCACCTGTGCCCTGTCCCCCGGGGTCCCACGCCGGTCCCTGCTGCCCCCTTGCCGGCAGTGCGAAGCCCCATCTGCCACCTCCTGCCCCATGCCAGCTGGATCTGGGGTCAGAGCAGCTCTGTCAGCTCGGGACTGTCGACAGCCCCGTGCCCGCTCCCTCCTCGTGGCTTTTATCCCGCTTGTGCCTGGCTGGGTGCCACCGCCTGCCTCGTCACTGGGCTCCCTTCTAGGTCACCCCCCTTCCAATTAAAAACTAATTAACTCTTCTCTCCCTTTCCCGGGGGAAGGAGACAGGGAGCGGCAATGCCGCGCTGGCCAGGGGCGGGGGGTGGCCAGGCCCTCTCTCTGCCGGCAGTGGGGGCATCAGGGCAGGGTGCCGTTCCCACCGCCCTCCCCGTGGGGCCTGGGGGACACCGTCCCCCTGCTGCAACCTGGTAAGGACCCCGTAGTGCTAGCGTCAGCGGCATGCAGCGGGACCAGCAGCCGCTACGTCAGCTGGGTGGCTGCACTGGCATGGGTGGGATTTGGCCCAGCCGTGCCTGCCGGGGGGGCTGTGAGGTGGGAGTGCCTGCACTGCCCTGTGTTTTGGGATTGGCCCCACATGGGGCACGGGGAGCCATGGCTGTTAGGAGGGATCAGCTCTCCTGGATTTAGGGGCTTTCCCAGGGGGTCAGAACCCCCAGGGTCTGTCCCTGCAGCACTGGGGTGCCGTGGGGAGGGCAGGGGAGCCATGCCGGCATGTGCACCGGCCCTGGGCCATGCACACATGCTGGGTTTGGGCCATGCATGCATGCCAGGCTCGGGCTGGCACATGCCATGGGGCAGGCATGGGGCTCGGCTGTGTGTCCCAACTGCGGGACCGTGGCCACCGTGTCCTCCCACGCTTGCCTTCTGCTCCAGGTGCCGCAGGACGAGTGGAGCGGGTACCCAGCGGTGGGCAAGGACGGGGAGATTCCCTGCCGGCGGATGCGCAGCGGCAGCTACATCAAGGCCATGGGTGATGAAGACAGCGCCGACTCGGACGCCAGCGCCAAAATATCACCCAGGGCAGCCACGCGGCGAGACAGCTACCGCCGCTCCTCCAGCGCCGACCAGGCCAGGACCAAGTAAGGGCTGTCGCCTCCTGGCCCCATCTCAGCACCGCGGGCAGCGGTGGGACCATGGGCTGGGGCTCCCCAGGAGGACGAGAGGCATCGTCCTTGCTCACAGCCACGCTCCCCAGGATGACAAGAGGCATTGTCCTTGCTCACGGCCACACTCCCCAGTGCAGCAGCACCGAGCCCTGTCCCTGCGCTGTAGCTGGCCTTGGCAGGCACCAGAGGCGACATGGCTGCGCTGGGCTTCGGGGTGGGACCCGCTGCTGCAGCCATGTGCAGAGGTTGGGGAGAAGAGGCACGTTCAAAAGGAGACAACTGGGATGTGCCCCAGTCCCGGTGGGTGACAGGCTGGCTCCTCATCCCTGGCTCCATGTCCCAGAGTGGGCACGTACCCCTCCGGCGGCCCCGCACTGCTGGGGGATGGCTCTGTACCCCCAGGACAGCGTTTTGGGGCAGTTAGGAGTGGGGACAGCAGCAGTGGCCGGTGGGAACATTGCTGCGGCTGTGTTTCCAAATGCTCTGCTTGAATGTGTTGCTTTTGGTGCGATCCCTTCTATTCCCACTGTCTCTCATTAGGTTTGCAAGTAGGCACTATTCTGATTCATATATCTGTAACTGTCCCAGCTGCTGCACGCCACCGCGAATGCTCCCGCGGGGACAGGGCTACGGGCGTTCCTTCACCACCGGCCAGGTAGGGTCCCACGACACGGGCGCTGTGGGGCAGGTTGGGGCACGGGGGGCAGCGGATGTTCCTCTGAGCATCTCCTGCCCCGCTCGACCCCGTCTCACCGCCCCCAGCCTCACCCGCCGCTCTCCCCAGATCAACGACGAGCTCAACCACCAGTTTGAGGCCGTCTGCGAGTCGGTTTTTGGCGAGGTGGAGTCGCAGGCTGTGGAGGCACTGGACCTGCCCGGCTGCTTCCGCATGCGGAGCCACAGCTACCTGCGGGCCATCCAGGCGGGCTGCTCCCAGGACGACGACTGCCTCTCGCTCTTCTCCATGTCGGCCCCCGCCGGGCCGCCCATCACCAGCAGCATCCTGAAGCCCAGCACTTGTGAGTCCCGGGGGGTGGCAGGGGCTTGGCCACGCGAGGGACCCCCACATCTCCCTGCCCGCTCACCTGGGCACCTGCCAAGGGCTGCTGCTGCTCCCCCTCCTGCCCCCGGCCCCGTGCAGCCCCCAGCACAAGGCGTGAGCATCCCGCTCAGGGCACGAGCATCTCGCTCACAGCTCAACACGGCACAGGGCATTAGCATCCTGCCTGTGGCTCAGTCCCAGTCAGGGGGCTGCTCTGTGGTCCCAGCACCCATCTGCCATTCCCTCCTTCCCTCCACTTCTGTCCCCCATCTCTGTCCCTTGCTGGGTACTGCGGTGGTGTGGCCAGCGTGGGTCTGGGGTGGTTTCCGATCCCTTTGTGGGGATAAGCTGGCCAAACAGTGCCTCTGAGCTCCAGCTGGGATCTCAGCCCGCTGAGGTGCAAACCCTTCAGGGCTGTGAGCCTGGTGCTGCGGGAGGAGGTGGGCAGCGTTCCCCCGGGGCCCCTGTTCGTGGCGGGAAATGAGCAAGTGTCTGTGTTTTCACGTGCCTTTTCATCCTGCGCCTCTCCCACAACAGCCTTCAGTTACAGAAAAGCTCCACCTCCCATCCCTCCAGGAACCAAAGCCAAACCCCTCATCTCCGTCACGGCGCAGAGCAGCACCGAGTCCACCCATGAGAGCTACCTGCCCGGTGAGGTTGCCCGCAGCCCCGCCTGGTCCAAAGACGCTGCGGCTCGCTGCAACTCGGCCGAGAGCCTGGAGAGCTCCAAGGCGACGGCCGTGGCCCTCGACCTGCCCCCGGTCCAGCCCCGCGCCGCTCCCAAGCCCTCCACGCTCATCATCAAGGCCATCCCTGGCCGGGAGGAGCTGAGGAGCTTGGCTCGGCAGCGAAAGTGGCGCCCGTCCATCGGCGTCCAGGTGGGCTTCGCTCCTCCCTGCGGGCTCCGAGCCAGCTCTGAGCCTGCCCGAGTGGCGTGGGCGATGGTGAGCCGCTGCACCGCATCTCGGGGCTGCCCTCCAGCGCTCTCCCTCTGCCCCTCGGCAGGTCGAGGCCATCTCCGACTCGGATACAGAGAGCCGGAGCCAGAGGGAGTTCCACTCCATTGGAGTGCAGGTGGAGGAGGACAAAAGGTACCGCATGGCTGGGCTGGGCTGAGACCTGCCACGCTCGCTGCACGGGGGGATTGGGTCCCCCCGGGACTCCCTGAGCTCCGATTGCCACCGCTGCCCCACAGCATCTTTTCTCTCTCTCCTCTGGCTGAGACCCCCAGAGCTCTGCATTGTCCCCATCCCAGGCCGGTTGCCCCCACCTGGGGCAGGATCTGGCCTTCCCTTTGCCCTTGCACCTCGCTGCTGCAAACGGACTGCCCAGGGAAGGGGGTCCTGCGCTCGGGTCTCCTCCGCTGGGGCTCAGCCCTGAGCTTTGAGCCTGGCCCAGGCGCAACTGAAACCTTTGGGCTTTTCTGCAGTTAGACATGACGTTTCGGCTGGGGTGGGAGTGCCGTGTGCCGGGACCTGCACAGCCCGCCGGAGGGGAACTCCGGCAATGTGCCCACGCATCTCCAGTGCACGCTTGTCTCCATCCTTGGTCCGGCACTGGTAGCCATGGAAACGGGCTAAGAGCAGAGGAGATGAGGGACCGGCAGGTTGCGGCTGCTCAGGGCTCTCCCCGCGGCCCCAGATGCTCCGGGATCTAGACCGGCATCCCCAGCCCCATCCTACCTGCGGGCATCCCTCCCGCTGCCCCTGCCCGCTATGGTACCCGGTGGGGGACGGGGCATCGGGGCTGTCCTCACTGGCTGTGAGGGTCCCTACGCGCTGTCGCTCTCCGCAGGCGAGCACGCTTCAAGCGCTCCAACAGTGTGACGGCGGGTGTGCAGGCGGACCTGGAGCTGGAGGGCTTCACCGGCCTCGCCGTGGCCACCGAGGACAAAGCCCTGCAGTTTGGGCGCCCCTTCCAGCGGCATTCCTCAGAGCCTGAGTCCGGCCGGCAGTACGCGGTCTACAAGACGGTGCACACGCAGGGGCAGTGGGCGTACCGGGAGGACTACCAGCTGCAGTACGACACGGTGGAGGTGCCCCGGAGGGATGCCTGGATGGAGCGGGGCTCCCGCAGCCTCCCCGACTCCGGCCGTGCCTCCCCCTGCCACCGTGATGGGGAGTGGTTCATCAAACTGCTGCAGGCGGAGGTGGAGAAGATGGAGGGCTGGTGCCAGCAGATGGAGAGGGAGGCCGAGGACTACGACCTGCCAGAGGAGAGTGAGTCGGGGAGGTTTGTGGGGTTGGGAGGGACTGGGGGTCCTGCAGAGCTGGGGGGCACAGCCATGGTCCCTGCAGTGCTCCCACCTTGGGACCACCTTGGAGCATCTCCCCTGCCAAGGTTAAAGAGGTTGGGTGGCGACAAGAAACACTGGGAAACCCTCCAGGACTAGTGGGCTCTGGAGGAGGGAGGAGAAGCCACATGGTTTGGCAGGTGTCCGAGCTGCCAGGGCTGTCCCGCTGACCCTGAGGGGGTGCAGGTCCCTGCCCTGCAGGGGAGAGGCTCCGTGCCCCACGGGAGGGCTGACTGTCTGCTCTTCCCCTGCCAGTCCTGGAGAAGATCCGGAGCGCCGTGGGCAGCGCCCAGCTCCTCATGTCCCAGAAGGTGCAGCAGTTTTACCGCCTCTGCCAGCAGAACATGGTGAGTGCCAGGGACAGCCACGGTGGGCATGGGGTCTCGTATCCTTAGCCAGTGGAAAAGGGACTTTGTAATGCCATGGGGGAGAGCTGGACAGAGAGCTGCCCCAGCAGCATGGGGGTGGGATGGCCGCGTGGTCCCGCAGGTGGACGTGGATGACACTCTGCCCCTCTGTCCCGATAGGATCCCAACGCATTCCCCGTGCCCACCTTCCAAGACCTGGCTGGCTTCTGGGACCTCCTGCAGCTCTCCATTGAGGATGTCAGCATGAAGTTTGCAGAGCTCCAGCAGCTCAAGGCCAACGGGTGGAAGATCGTGGAGCCCAAGGTAAGGGCAGGGCTCTGCCACTGGCACTTGTCCCCTGTCACCTTTCCTCCCTCCTCCTCCCCAAGCACATCTGCGCCCAAACCGCAGCTGGCAACTGCTTTTAGCAAACACTTGAAAAACAGAGCTGGAAAAACCAAGGCTAAAGAAGGGGCTGTTCCCCCGCCGTGGTCTCGCAGCTGGCTCGCTGGGCATTTCTGGGCAGCGCTGCCTGCAAGGGGCCGGGCAGGGGCAGCACGCTGCGGGCACCTTCACGCCTGTGCAGACAGACAAAGGGACGCGCAGCCCTGCCTCGCGACTTGGTGCTGTGCGGGAGGAGCACGGGGCCATCTCGCTGTGGCTTTGGCTTTGCCACCTGCGGCAGTGCCGTGCACGGAGATGCACGTCTCGCACGCCCGCTGGCTGTGCCGAGCCCACCGGGACGCCCATTCCCCAGAGGTCCTGGCCCCATGCCCGCCCTGAAGCCCCCGTTGTCTGTGCAGGAGGAGAAGAAGGTGCCTCCCCCGATACCAAAGAAGCCACCGCGCTCCAAGGTGCACCCTGTGAAGGAGCGCTCCCTAGACTCGGTGGACCGGCAGCGGCAGGAGGCCCGCAAGCGGCTCCTGGCAGCCAAGCGAGCTGCCTCCTTCCGCCAGAGCTCGGCCACCGAGAGCGCGGACAGCATTGAGATCTACATCCCCGAGGCGCAGACCCGGCTGTGACCGCAGCCTCCGCTTTTCTACCCGGACTGGACGGCGCGGCCGTAGCTCACTGTGATGGGGGGCCGCGGGGACACCCCGGGGCAGCTCTTGGCCCCGCTCACAGCTTCTCTCTTTTCTATCTTAGACCTTTCGTGGATCCGATGGCAGGTGAACGCAAGCCCGGTTCTGCCCCGTCCCGTTGCCCCCTGCCCGCATGCCCCTGCCGGCCTCTCCGGGGTCCGGGGCTCTCCCTCCCTCTGCCCTCCCTGGGGCCGTGTCCCAGCTCTCTGTCCTCTT
>VYZV01015913.1:407470-598248 GCA_013401275.1 Pandion haliaetus | reverse complement strand
GGGGGGCAGCGGGTGGGCTGATGCTGGTGTTTTATGCAGAGGCTTTTAAGTCCTGCTGGCTTCGGGGGGGTGGTTTGGGGGGTCAAAACTCCTGCGCGTGCCCCCAGTCACTGTCCTGCAGCGGCCGCGAAGGGCTGGCACGCTTGGCGTGGGCTGCGTGGGGCCAGTCCGGGCCGGAGGGGGGGGCCTTGGGCTCTAGAAACCAGAAACTAGGCCAGTCCGCACACCCAACTGGGAGCTGCCGCCTCTCCTGCACTGAGACGTGGCATTTCCTCCTCACAGACAGTGAGCGGAGGGCAGAGCCGGAAACAGCATCGTTATGTTTAAGATAAAATAATTGTCGTGCTTCAGATAACACCCACGTGCTGCCCAAGGCCGGGGCACCAGGTTGCTGCAGAGCCCAGTGCCCATCTCCCAGCCAGCCCACCGTGAAAACCGCTTCCCCCTCCTGCTGCCTCTGGGTTGTGTCTGCCGCTACAGCGAGCCCCCCCCTTGGCGCCTGTCCCCGGGGATGCTCTGCACCCCGCCAGCCCTCGACGGGTGGAAACGATCACCTCTGGGGAGCTGCTCCAAAACCACAAAGGACCTAGAGCGGCCCTCACCCGCGGATGTGCCGGCTCCTGCGCTGCTTTACCCACCAGGAGGACTGTGCACAGCACGGCCTTCACCCACAGCACCCACAGGTCCCCAGTGAGCTGTGCGGGTGTCCCAGAGCAGACCCCCACGCTGGTGCCAGAGCCACTCCCCGCCCAGACACCTTGTGCTGTTCAACCTTCTGGAGCATCCTTCCTCTGGCACAGGGTGCCCTGTGCCCAGGCCTGGCACCATAGGTGACAGAGGTGACGCAGTGCTGGGGTGCCCACAGGAGCAGCCCATGCTGGAAGCACTTTTTCTGTGCCCTGGCACAGAGATGTGACACCCTCCTGGCAGCGTGCGCATTGCCGTCACGGCCTTTCGCAGCGGCACGAGCTCCGGCTGTGGAGGCACACACGGCGACACGCTCATGGGTCTGGGGAAGCGCGGGTGAACTGAGCAGAGTTGGAAACATGGCTGGCCAGAGAGCCAGCAGACCCTCCGCATAGCACTGCTTAAGGAGAGATTAAATGGAAATAATTTCTATTTATTGTAATATTTATCAAAGTTTAGTAAATAATTGATGCTGATCCCTCCTTGATTTCCTTGGGGGCCAATGTGCGGTTCTGGTGAATTAAAGTGTAACGATGCGTGACAAGGCAGGAGGAGGTGGAGCGGGTGGATGCTGGGCACGCCGGCCCTGGGGCTCAACCTGCGCTGCCCTGGCTCGGGAGGGAGTGAGGAGCACCTGGGCAGAGCTCCTGGGGAACCTCTGCAAATCCGTTTCTTCTGCCCTCACCAGTCCCCCCGATTGACAGCGTGCAGAGCAGATCCCAGTGTCTACAAACAACATGACGTTTATCAGCCTTTTGGATCCGTAGCTCGTGCTGTGTGTGACGTCCATCCAAGGCAAGGGGGGGGGTGCAAAGGCACCGAGGGAAGCGGCAGAGCCAGCAAGGGCATTTGGGCAGGACACTGGCATGGTGCTTGCATGAACAAAGGGGGAAAGCTGCTCCTGCCCCAGTACTGGCAAACTGGCCAAAATGGGCCAACTGAGCAGCTGGCAACAGCCTGGAGCCCTGCTCCTCTGTAATTACTTTGGATGCATGAAGAGGGCTCTGGCAACGGCACTGAGCCCAGTGTTTCTTTGGTTTTTTGGTACAAAAGAAAGGAAGATGAAACAGTGCTTGGGACTGTGCATGTGCAGGGCACGGGGAGCCAGGACAACTGTCACCACACTGGGTGACACCAGCCCTGACTGGGCACCAGCCGATGCATTCACACCCAGCATGGGCGCAGCAGAGCTGGAGGACCCAAGAGAAGCTGTTGGGACACAGGAGCCCCTAGCTCCCCCCTCCCAGCTCCATGGCTTCATCCCTGCAGCTCTTGGCTGGGCTCGCTGCCAGGCCGGACAGTGCTGGCTGCCATGGCGGGGCTGGCTGCTCGGCAGTCGTGCACGGCGTCTGTGCGTTGCTGTGATGTACAAGCCCTGTGGCACCGCTGTGTGCAGCCAGCAGAGCTCCGTGGCTGCCCTCGCCTTACCTGCGTCTGCTCGGGCACCTATGGGCCTCTCTTGTGGGACTTCAGTTGGTTGGGTTTAGTAATTTTTCATACAGGTTGACTCTCGAGGGTTGGGGGACTTGGCAGGCTTGAAAAGCTGCTGGGCCAAGGGGAAGGCGAGCCAGCTGGGATGGGTGGCCTCACAGCTCCTCTCCTCTGTGGAAAGAACAGACACCCTCAGGCATGCCCGTGGGCAGCCAGCACCCACCTGCCACCGAGCATGGCCGTGCTGCTGGGACACCCGGAGACATGCCCACGGCCCCAAGCAGGAGAGTTCTTATGGATGTATCCCACTCCCCTTTAGAACCATCGAGGTCCTGGCTGAAGAGTGTGGGGATGGCATCACCGGTGGCCACCTCTGGGGCCAGCCATCCCTGGACACGTCTCCCTCCCTCTTTCCCTCCCAGCACCCCATCAGACTGCACTCAGATTGGGAGATGAGGCCCACAGGGCTGCCACACACCTAGTCTGGGACTTGTCCTTCTCCTCCGTCTTGAGGTGGCACTGGCAGGTGGAGGCCTTGCTGTAGCTGACGGAGTGCTTGGTGGACTTCTTCCACTTCCGCGCACTCCGCACAACCCGCTTGAAGATGAGGTAGAAGATCTCACAGACAGTGAGGACGATGCAGATGGAGGAGGCCCCGACCATGAAATAGGTGAAGACTCTCTTCTCGGTTGGCCGAGCGATGTAGCAGTCTACAGTGTTGGGGCAGGGCTCCACGTTGGAGCACTTGACCAGCCGTGGCAAGTCGAAGCTGTCCCACATCTTGTGGAGGAGGTAGAGGAACAGGATCTCTATGATAAGCTTGAAGAAGAGGCTGAGCAGGTAGGTCCACCAGAGCCCACCGTGCTTCTTGCCCGTGTTGCTGTAGAGCCTGGGGCAATTCTCCCCATTCTTCTCCCGATTCTTCTTCTCGCGGTCCTCCCGGTAGGCCACGTGCATGATGACCAGGAGGGAAGGGCAAGTGACAAAGATGAGCTGCAGGGCCCAGAGACGAATGTGGGAGATGGGGAAGAAGTGGTCATAGCAGACGTTGGTGCAGCCTGGCTGCCGCGTGTTGCAGTCAAAGTCCTTCTGCTCGTCTCCCCACACGCGCTCCGCTGCCACCACGTAGACCAGCACGCGGAATACGAAGACCACAGAGAGCCAGATGCGGCCGAAGGCTGTGGAGTATTTGTTGACCCCGCTGAGCAGTGCCTGCAGCGTTTTCCAATCCATGGCAGCTGGTGGGGACCAGAGTCACCCGACCTGGAGAAACAGCAGCAGAAGCAGTAGGTGGAGAGATGTGGTGGGAGACAGCAACGGGGCAGCTCATCTCTTGCTGCACTTAATCTCATTGACCTGCTGGAATCTCTCCCTCACCACGTTATACTCATTTGGGGTGGAGGGACCATCCCATCTGTGGACAGTAAAGCCCAGCCCCGCACTCTCCCGGTGACAGTCAGGGGTGACTCAACCTCTCTGCACTTCCTTCTGATGGAGGCTTTACTGTCAGGGATGAGCCTCCCGGCCAAGTCCCTGCCACCAAGTCCCCGGCCTGATTGTGCACGTTGGAGTAAATTGGCAGAGCAATCTGCTGGTGTGGGCCAGGATCAACAGGGGGAGGCCGTGCCTGGGCGGCAGACGGGGATGGCTGTGCAGGGCGCTTGGCTTGTCAGCAAAGCAAAGGCTTGTGTGGACACCAGCCCCTCGAGCTGGCACGTCCCTTGGGATGGGGGTGGGAAGGGACCCCGCAGAGCATTTCCGTCCCTGACTGCGTCTTCCTTCTGCCCCGCTGCCCACAGGGGCACATGCACATGCTGACGGATGCCAGGATGGATTCCCAAGCTCCCTGCCAGCTCCCTCTTGGCTTCCGAGGTGCTGGCTCCCTGTGGGGGACAGCACCGGTCCAGCACAGCTCCCGGCCTGTGCTCCCCAGGCTTGTCCTCTTTCGTCCCCAGGGTTTCGTGCAGCTCAGCCAGGCTCCACTGCATGCCCTGCACCAGCGCATTTTTGGGGATGGATGGGGACCTTTACCATTAGGGAGATCCCAGGGGACCTCAGGCTTGGTCCCAGCCTTCCCCGAGCCTCAGTTTCTACATGGATAAAATCGGCTAAACTGACTGCCATGCTTTGCTAATGCCGAGAGCCGAAGGGGAAGCGCTGCTGCAGAGCTGGGATGCCAGGACATGCCAGGGACCGGTTTTCTCTCTCGCAGGTGATGCCCGAGGCACCCCAGGAGTGGGGCTGCTGAAAGCGAGAGTCCGTGCGTGTCACCAGCATGTCACCTTGGCCGGCACCCCGCTCCCGGCAGCGCTGCCGGCAACCCCGAGGCCCTGCTCCGGCCAAACCGGCTCCACAGCTCAGCCTGGGGCTGCCCCGGTGTGAGGAGGGTGGCACACTAAGCTCAACCCAGAGCATTCCTGCTGCCTGGATTTACAAAGCCCAGGTGATTTTTACCCAGAGGTGAGATGGCAGCTGTTGACTCGGTGCTGTAAAGGTGTCTCCTCTGACAGAAGGTCTCACAGGACGGCGGGGTCAGTCTGTCCCCACACTGTTGGCGTTTAAGGAGTTGCTTTGAGTAATGCACACCGCCGCTGACATGAGCACAGGGGGGGTTGCAGTGTGCGGGCGAAGATCAGAGCCCTCAAAGGACAGAGCCGAGCACCAGCAACGCTCAGAGGAGACTTTTTGCAACCTCTTTGCCTTCACAAGAATTAGTCCGGTTTTGCAAGGAACTGCCAAGTTTTGTGGGTCTGTGCCCAACGGCAAGGACACGCTGCAGGCCAGCTCCTCGCATGCTGCAGGAACGCTCCAGCTGCACCTGCAGAGCTGCTGCAGGTCTGCAGCGCCTGGTGCTTGCAAGGCTCTGGCAGAAGGAAAGTGCCGAAGCCCCACGGGAGCCACGACTGGCCCAGCAGGTTGGGGCCGGGGCTGGAGAGACAGCACCGTGGCTGGCAAATGCTTCCAGGGGGAACATGTCCCAAATATCACCCGCGCCAACATTTTATTTGCGCTTTTTCTAAAAGAGATGTTTTGTGTAAGAAAAATATGGGGTTTTTTTCATGCAACTGCTTCCTTTCTGGCTGTTGACGAGCGTGCCGGGAGAGTACAGGACAGCCCAGGAGCTGACAGGCAGCTCCAATTTCAGGCCAGATCGAAAGCTTCGTTCAACCCCAAGCACTAATTCCTTCTTTCCCAGCTACTCAGGTCAATCAGCACCATGCGGTCGCATTCCCACTCCTGAGGAGCCACTGCCCGTTGCTGACCCGGCACCCTCTGAGACATACCTGGAGGAGGCTCGGGCTCCTTCGCCGCTCACCGGGGGCTATGGCGTGGGAAGTCCCCAGCTTGGGGCATGGCCGGGGATGTGACGGCACATGGGCGATCAGGGTCCCCTTGTCCGGGGAGGGCTGCGTGGCGCGGAGAGGCGTCCCGTGGCTGCAAGGAAGGAACAGAGCCTGGAGCGCTGCCCAGAGCCCGCAGGACTTCCCGGGAGCCCATCCCTGGCCAGGGCTGCCCCACAGCAAGCCCCTAACCTACCGTTGCGCTCCCACGCTGCTGGCCTGAGGACGCACCGAGAAGCACGGCTGAGCCAAGCTGGGGTCCCGCGCCAGCGTGTGCCAAGTGCCAGGGCAGTGCCTCTGCCCGCACCCACGCACCTTCTTCGCTCACTGCCCCATCTGAAACCAGGAGATCCTCCTCCCCGGCAAACCCGTGGCAGCGAGCCAGGGTGGGGAGCAATCACAGTGCTCCAGCCTGGCCCTTCTCTTTAAAATCGGAAGAGAGGAGCTGTTGCTTCCCCTCCTCAGCCAAAAGCTGGTGCCGATGGCTGGATCCTGGAGCCACTGCATGACCCCAGGGCCAGTGCCCCCTCACCAGCCTGCCAATTCACCCATGCCCCTGTCCCCAGTGCCCTGCCGGCAATGCTACCCACCTGCCCGGCACCCACGTGCCTGGCTCAGCCCAGTGCCAACTCCGGCCATGGACCCGCAGCAGGGCGGGAAGGGGATGCGAGCTCCGTGCTGAGACCCGTGCCAGGGTGTGGTGTGCGGTGTCGTAGGAGTCCCGCAGCCTGGCCGGCGCTGGCCGGCAGCCAGGCAGAGCAGGGGCAATGCTCCAGGTGTGCTCGGCTCTGCCTGCAGCGCTGGTTTGCCTCCCATGAAACCCCGCACGCTCGTCAGCCCCTGGCATGCCAGCCCGCTGCGTCACCACTGGGTCCTGCCCCACGTGGGTGCAGGGCGTTGGGCCCGAAAGCACCCGGTTCCTGCCTGGGGTGCAAATGCAGCAGAGTGGGGCTGTGCACTTTCTCGGGGGGGCTCAGCCTCTTTCGGTCCCTGAGGTGGGCAGTGGGACAGAAGAGCAGAGCCTGGGCTGGCCATTCCTGCTGCTCAGGGTGCCATGCCGTGCCATCCCCCTGCATCAACCCCCCCAAGGGCCAGGTACCCCGGCACCGCCTGTAGAGTCCTGACGTGGCACTGTGCGATGTCGGGGTCCCCACCTTCGGCCACCGCAGGCACAGCAGCCCCAGCCATAACACATCTCCTACCGGCACCCTGTTAGCACCACGGGGTCCACCCCCACCCAACCAGCAACCCTATGACACCCCATGCCTCTTCCCCGGTGCACTGGAAGTACCTGCCCAGCTGGTAAAGGGCCAGAGGGAGGTGGCCGGATCCGGGCAGCTTTCAGAGTAGGGAAGCTCTTTCCTGGCTGTGCTGTCTGCAGCCCTCCTGCGCACCCAGGTTTTCTCTGCAGCGCTGAGTGTGTGTGGGGAGGGGAAGGGTAGTTTGTTCTGTTCCCAGTCACTGGGTGAGTTGGCAAACAGCTCCTGTAGAGGTTCTTGTCTGCGCACATGCACACACACGCTCAGGTTGAACAATAAAGGCGGGTCAAATCCTGCAGTGAGATCAACAGAGCCAGATTCCTTTGCAGGCAACGCCAGCGGCTCCTGCCAGGTGATGCTCCGTCCCCTGCACGGGTGGCTCTGGGCACCGCAAACCTGGCGGCAAACCCCAGGCAAGACCAGGGTGGCCGGGGACCGGCACCGGGCTCACGCCATCCCCCAGCTATGGGTCAGCCAGCAACCATTGCTAGGAATCACAAATTACGCCATTATAACCCACTTATTAAATAGTTTTGCCTTAGTAATAGTTTTGCAACAGCTCATCGGTATCTCCAACCTACAGCAACCTGCAGCCACCGCCCTGCCGACCCCGGGGTGTCCCAGACGAGACCTTTCCCAAAGAGTAGCACAGACCGGGTGCCAGAGCATGGCAGCGGTGTCCCCATGCAGTGGGACCCTGCCCTGCCGGCTGCCTCCACTCCTGTCCTCGTGGGACCTGGGATGTGTCCCTGAGGGGACTGTCCCTCTCCCCAGAGTACCAGTGGCACCCAGGGAGGCTGAGTCAGCCCTTCCCTGCCTGGGCAGCCGGGTGGCCCGCTCAGCTTCCCCCCCCAACCCAGCAGCCCTCTGGGGCTTCTTCCTTCATGCCTCTGCAGACATGGCCCAGGCAGGAATGTGTTTCCACTCGCCTGCGGTTTACCCAGCCTCTCGGCTGCCCGGAGGCTTTCCTGGCATCACTCCAGCACACCCCAGGGCCAAGCACACCGAAGTGTTTTCCCAGGCGTTCCCTGGCCCGCAGAGCCCCATGCGGCACCTCGCCCGGGCCACCTCTCCCGTGGGGACACGCTTGAAGAGCCCCACCGGGTGCTTGATGCTCTGAGAGGTTTGCTCCCGGCACTTGTGGCAGACAAGGAGCCGCTCACCCAGCAGCTTTTTGGCTCCAGGAGGTCAAATAAAGTGTGTGGGGGCTTGCCAGGCTGGGGACACAGCGGGGAGAAGCCACTGGAATGGGAGCCCAAGAGTCCCAAAGCAAACCCTCGTGGGAGCCTGGGCATGCGGAGCAGGGGGAGCTTGGAGGAGGGGGCAGACACATGCACCCTCATCCCAGACGAGAGCAAAGCGAGGGCTCCGGAGCAGCTGGGAGCCTCCCCTCACCCAGGAGCTGCCTTTGCAGGGTCCTATCGGCAGGATCAAGAATTTCAGCTATGTTGTAGAGAGCCGGCGTGGCAGGAGCTCCGGCAGGAATCTGGGGGCTGTGGCCTTCAGATGAAAAACCCGGGAGAGAGGGAAGATGGCAAGAACCACTGGCAGGTCTGATTTCTTGTGAAGGCAGCACCTCCCTGCCCCATGGTGAAACCCTATAAGGGTCAGGCAAAGAGAGGGGCCAGGTCCCCCCAGCAGCCTCTCACCTGAAATTTTGGAATTTCAGGAGAGGCCACGCAGCCACGATGAGAAAGTTCAGGTGCCTTTTGGCACAGGCAGAAGATTTTCCCTAAGGCAGTTGGGTGGGGAATGGAAACACCCTGTGTTTTGCTGTGTTTTGCAGCGCTGAGCCGGCTATTTGGGCATCCCAGCAAAGGGCAAGTCCCTGTGCCCCCTCTGCCATCCCTCTGCCGACTGATCTGGTGCAGGCACAGGGACAAGGTGCCAGTGCGGTTCAGCAGCTCTCAGCACCGGGGAGCCCTCAGAGGAGCTTCGGGTACGTGCCCAGGGTATGTCACCCCGCTCTGACTCGGTGGGGTGACAGGTGGAAGGTTTTAGTGCCAGATGTGAACACTAAAAACACCCAGTGACTTCCAGTGGCCCAGCCTCGCATCGTCCATAAAGGAAAAACCTGAGCAGCGGAGCAGGCGGCCGCCAAACCAGCAGGATCAGACCTCAAAGTTTCTTTAAAAGGGTCTTAAATGGGGCATTGCAGGAGGCAACACTCAGCCGCCCGCCGGGGCTGGGACCCAGCCCTGCCTTTTATCTCCAGCTCCCTGCCTGCCAACAACATCCCAGCCATCCCGGCTGTCCCGCTCTGGGGCCACGTCCCCGGGGACGAGACCTCCCCTGCAAGCGCTGGGGCGCAGGAGTCACGGGAGCCTGGGAGCCGGCAGTCGGGGCAGCCGCTTGCTCCAGCATGCTGGACATAAATCAGAGAGTTTCTCTTCAATTCCCAGCGAACAGGCAAGTTTCTGGCAGGGAAGAGACAAGGCCCTGACCTCTGCTGTGGCGCATGTGAGTCCCTCCATGTCCCTGGCTGGGCTAGAGTTAGTGATGAGTTTGTGTTAAGTCCCCTCTCCCTAAAATTCAGGGGGCCTTCTGGGCACCCCACAAGCAAATATAATTCCCTGTATGATGATGCACAGTCTGGGAAATATTTATCTTTTTTTATGACATCCCCCAGTTTATTTGCTTTCCCACTGACACCAGTCCAGTCTCTTAACCCAGTGCTCTGCTCCCGAGGAGGCAGGTCCCCCCCTGTTTCTGCAGCACCAGCTGGGGCATCCTGAGCTCCCCTTGGTGCAGAGCGCAGAAACACATCAGAAAGAACAAGACAAATGTTCCCATTTGCCCGGCCAGCTGCCGCTGATCCCAAGCCTGGATGGTGCAAGACACTCGAAGCTTTGCGGAGCAGCGGCAATTCTTGCTCCGGGCGAGATAAAGCAGCACGACAACAAACGGCAACTGGATTGTCAGGTCTCTCACAACAGGCAGCAGCTCTGGCTGCCACTTTGATGTGTGGAAGTGGGGCAGGCGGGCAGGGTGGTTGCTCTGGGTCTCATCTCTGCTGCGATTAGTGCTTGCAGCTGGGGAACACCTCAGGATTTTGCTAATCGAGGACAGCCTTGATCAAGAGCGGCCAACCTTGCTTGAAAACAAACAGCCCAGCCCTAGCTCTTTAAATCAGAGGTGATGGCTTGCATACAAAGAACAACTTGTATCCCCTGACCTTAAAGGCTTCAGTAAAGTAAATTTCCAGGTGGATAATCCAGCAAGCACAGCAACGAGAGCGGACAGAAGGAAGGCAGAGATCAGCGCAGCTTCACTTAAAAAGAGATGGAAGAAATCCACCTGTATTTCACCGTCTGCCTCTCTTACCCCAAGGGTCTCCAAACTCACCAGTGTCAGCACAAGGAGCTGCTGTGTGCCCAGAGGGTCCCGGCCTGGTGGCAGGGATCCCCCAAGGGCTCCTCCACCATCCCCTCCCTCGTGGGGTGGCCGGTCCGGTCCCTGCCCTCGGCATCCCCCCGACCGTAGTGGTCCCTCTGCCTCCCCCTTCAGCGCATCCAGGCTGGTCCCTTTCCCCGGGGTGGGCTGTGGGTAGGAGCTCAGCTTTGCCCACCGAGGGTCTCAGGTGGGAGTTGCTTCACTGGGTCAGGCGTGCTGCGAAGTGGCAGTAGCTGCAGTGACCTGACACGGAGAACGGCCCCGGTCTGAAAGGACATGGCAACGGCATCCCCCCTTCCCCGTGCCGCTTCCTTTGCAGCAGAGCCACCGAGTGCTGGGGCTGTTGGTGGTCATGGAAAAAATAATAATCACACCCTCTAAATAAAGCAAAACCAGTAACAGATCGAGCTGCATGTTCAATGTTAATGTTACTTATGAGTGCATTTGCCATGAAATTATTGTTAATTATTCATCCCGGCTAATGCTCAGTTACCGTTGATGGCCTTAGAAATTGCAGTGCTGCCTGAGTCATGGCAGAATGCGACATATTACAGCAATAAACAAGATCATATTCTGCCATTTAATGTTATTGTTTAATCAATGGTTGGGGTGTTTTTCCTCTCCTTTATTCGGTTGTTTTGCTTGGGTGTTTTTCTCTGGCTGGGCAGGAAGAGCTGGCAGCCCACAGCGGGCTCTGCCTGCCTGGCCGGATCCTCACCCCCGTGCTTCGCTGAGGTGGCTGCTGCACCAAGCACATGCTCTTGTCCCCACTCGGCTAATGACTGTTATTAATGACGATCACATCGGTCTGAAATGGCCCTGACACTTGCGGTGCAGCTTACATAGGATGAGAGATAGGGAGAGGGGTTCCCCTGGGGGGGCTCAAGGGCGCGCGTCCTGGCTGGCCCCTCTCCCCTGCCACCTCCAAGCTGGTTTGAAAATTTGTGATGTTAAAATTGCTCCAGCCTGTCCCTGGCAGCCCGCAGCTGCAAAGGGCTCTGCCACCCGTGTGTCCTCGGGGACGTTCACACCTCTGGGTGTGCCTGCCTGTGCCCAGCAGCCCATCTTAAATCAAGAATTTTTTTTTTTTTTTTAAAGCCTGGGATTACAGGGAGAGAATTAAGGTGTCCTCCTTCCTCACCTGCGTCCAGTGCCTGGTGAATGCAGCAAGAGTTTTGCCGTTGACTTGCTGGGTGCAAGGACAGGCCCTTCTCTGGGCAGCCCAGACCTCATAACATCCCGTGCAGCCCAAAAAACCACCTGCCCAGTCGCGGCACTCCCCCTCTCTTGCCAAAGCCATTGGTTATGCCCAGCTCCAGGGAATTCTCCAATTTTCAGTAGCTTTTCTCCAGCAGACCCGAGCCACCAGCCAGCTGTTTGTCACCACGGCCAGTCCAAACCCAGCCCGGAGCTGCCCGTGGGAGCGATGCCTTTCCAGGGCTGATGCAGCCCTTGCTCCCCTCTTGGCAGTGTTGTGCCCAAGGAGCAGCAGAACAACCAATTTGGCCATCGCTTCTGAGGGACAGAAATTTTTATTCATGGCAAGGATACCCTCAGGACCAGCTAAGCCAGCCTGGCTGGGACGGGCTCGAACCTCTGGGTACCACTGGCAGTTCACAGCCACCATGGAGCTGCTTGTCCCTGTTGGTTCTTGGGGACTGCACATGTCCTACAGCACCCAGATTTACCCCAAATTCAGCAGAATGATGTAACATGCCTTCCCCAGGATGGCAGAGGCAGAGAGCCCTCGAGCACAGCCCCGCTCCGAGGTGCTGCCAGCCCCAGCACTCCTGCACTGGGGGGACAGAGGAGGAAGAGGAGGACGAGGAGGGTGCAGGGCAGGTGAGCGGCTCCTGCTTTCCCCCAGGCAGCTCTAGGGAAGAGCCTCCTCCTTGGGCAGCGTGCTGGGGCTGGAGGCTGTGGGGGGGATGGAGGCCGTGGGAGGTTTGTAGTCTGTCCCATGGAAAACCTGCCCCCCCACGTCCACGGGCTCGGCGTGGGAGAGCGTGCAGTCCTGGCTGTGCTGACAGCTCTCCCCGCTGCCAGCCAGAAGGCATTCGCGGCACCGCTTGCCGATCAGGTAGGCGGCCTCGACGAGGCTCAGCATGACACAGATGCAGGCAGTGACCACCATGAAGAGGGTGAAGATGTTCTTCTCGGTGGGCCGGGAGATGAAGCAGTCCACCACATTGGGGCAGGGAGGCAGCTCACACTTCACCAGCCGGGGCAGGGTGTAGTTCCTGTAGAAGCGGTAGAAGATGTAGAGGAAGACCACGTCCACGCCAGCCTTGAAGATGAGGCTGAGAAGGTAGGTCCACCACAGCCCTCCCCGCTTCTTGCCGGGGTTGGGGTAGATGCAGTGGCCGTCATCCCCGCCGGCGGCACGGTACCTCTGCTCCTTGGCCTCCCGGTAGGCCACGTGCATGATGACCAGTAGGGATGGACAGGTCACCAGGATGAGCTGCAGGGCCCAGAGGCGAATGTGGGAGACAGGGAAGAAGTGGTCGAAGCAGACGTTGGTGCAGCCCGGCTGCCGTGTGTTGCAGTCAAAATCCTTGTGGTCATCGCTCCAGACCCGCTCGGCCGCCACCACATAGACCAGTAAGCGGAAGATGAAGACGAGGGAGAGCCAGATGCGGCCGAAGGCTGTGGAGTACTTGTTGACCCCACTGAGGAGCCCTTCAAACACCCCCCAGTTCATGGTCCCCCGATCCTGTTAGCTAGCCTGGGAGGAGAGAGAAGATACAGTGACACCAAAGAAGCAGTGA
Source organism: Pandion haliaetus (assembly GCA_013401275.1). Lineage (NCBI taxonomy): Eukaryota > Metazoa > Chordata > Aves > Accipitriformes > Pandionidae > Pandion > Pandion haliaetus. The sequence continues at coordinate 585,369 of VYZV01015913.1, read as the reverse complement.
GAGGTCCCCATCGGAGCACCTGTGTGCCCCAAAGCACCGAGCCACGCTCCTGCCCTGGTGGCCTGGGGGACCGTCTCTGGCCTTGGCTCGCATGCGGGGACACGCGCCGACACGTGCCCCAGCACAGACCTGGTCCAGGCGATGCGTCTCTGCAGAGGACCGTCCCCCTCTGTGGGGTCACAGGGACCCGGCAAAGTGTGCCGGTTCTGTCACGGCAAAAGCATCCTTCAACCACCACCAGCTACGGTCCATGGCTCAGCCCTCTGCCATCCTGTGCCGCCCGCCCCATCCCTCGCCTCGTTGCCCAGGTATTTGTTATTAATTTTCCTTACGTTGCCAGGCCTGGCCCAGGCAGAAAACAAACAGGAGCAGCCGGGGCATGACTCACCTGACAGCTCTGCGGCTCAACCGCCGCGTCCTCTCCCATCGCTGGAATCTGCCTTCGCCTCTGCTCTCCCACCCAGGCAGCGTGGGGGAAGCCCTGCGCCGACCGCGCCGTGCCCACGCGCCGGAGGGAGGCCATGCCGGGCACAGCGCAGCATGGCAAGTGGACGCCGCCGAGCAGAGGCCGCGGGCGAGCTGGGGGGGGCTGCACGGCCCCAGGCAATGCCGAGGTGCTGACTCAGGGCTGGGCGGCCACAATAACCAATTGTCATCAGCTGATCTCAGCCCGTACCATCCCCAGGACCCTGAACAAGTGATTTCACCCTGGATCGCATCGTGCCGGATAAACGCACCCTACACAGTCATGGGGCCGCTGCTGAGTGGGACTCCCAGGGCTGCGTTTGGCACCAACTCTCCTTAAACATTTCACCTATCAGTAAAATAACAAGATTCCCCCTTGCTGGCAGAGCTCTCAGAGGTGAAGGCATCCTGCTGCTCTGCACAGCCTGGCCCGTGCAACGCGCTTGCTTGCAGGGCTGGGGCGGCCACACACACTCCCCGGGCACATACTTCCCACGGGATTTGGCAGCTCCCATCTCGCCGGGTTGATCCCCGGGGACGCACATGCAAACCCCAGATTTCTCCTTCCCCGTGCACACTTCCAGCAGCTGCCCAGAATGCTCCCATCACCCTGGCGTCAGGTCGGGCTCTGTGACGTGCACCCTGCAGCAGATGCACCTTCCCCAGACACAGCACCATCTTACCAGGGCCGGGGGCTGCAGAAGAGGAGTATTTTCATGTGGCTTACCTGCGGGGCGTCCCTCTGCCGAGGCCGGCACTGCTGCCAGTTGGTGCTTGCCCATGGCAGGAACACATCGCCCGGTGTGAGAGGTGCCGGTGCCATGTGAGTCATCACTGGGCTCCTGGGAACGAGGAGGAGATTCCCAGGGGGAAGGAACGGAATTCAAGGCAGATCCCCATGTCCCGTAGGCTGCCAGATTACCTGGGGCGAAGGGCTGCCCTGCAGCGTGTGGGGGCCCAATCCTGCTGCCGTGCAGGGAAGGGCTGCATTGGCTGCCCGATGGTGGGGAAGGCTGGGTGCTTGGGGCCATCTGCCCTCAGCTGCTGCAGGGATGCCAGGGTGCCCAGCACGGCGTGGGATCCCTTCACCCCCTCCCTGCGCCCACCTTCCCTTGCTGGGAGCTGCAGGTGTGACGTGGCTGAAGCCCTGGCAGCCCCTGCCCGAGGCACTGAGAGCCGCCCAGCCGAACACTTCCCCTTGTAATCCCTTTTTGCTCCAACTTTGCACCATGGCAATAACTCAAAACGAGCTTTATCCCTCCCCACCTTCTGACGAGTGGGTGGCAGTTGATTATTTCACTGGGAATTAATTAACCCCTTTTCCCCTGCTCCCCTCACCTGCAAGCTGGCACAAGTCTCTTCCCCATCACCCCCTCTCCGTTGCCAGAGCCTGGGAGCCCTCCCAAGATGACCCCCCCAGCTCAGAGAGCCCCTGTGTGAGGCCTGACCGCTGGCTTGCAGCTCTGGGGTGCAGCAGAGAGCACAGAGCAGGGCGCAGGGGTGGGGGTCAGATCGGTGGGAGTTCAAGGAGCGGGTGCTGCTGCGTGGGGTTCAAGAGCTCAGGTACGGCTGGTGTCATTTGAGGAGCAAACACATGTTTCATTTGCAATTCTGCTGGGTTTTAAAAAAATGTAGAGAAACAAATCTAAACAGCTGTAAAGTAAATTACCACTGTTTGCGGATGGCTCCAGGGAAGAGTTCTGCAGTTTGAAATCAAACAAGCCCATTTTTATTTTTTTTAACATGCCTGTGCGGTGGCTGTGCTGGGAAAGGGGTTCCTGGGGGCTGCATCCCAGCGTGGGCAGGCAGGGAGGGCATGGAGCAGCACCCATCCTGCCAGCACCCAGCGGTGGGGAGTGGAACATTCTAGCCCCCCCCAGGCTTGCGGATGTCTGAAGGGGCTCTCGTGGCTTGCTGCTTTCTGGGTTAAAATCCCCTCTTTTTGGGAGCTGCCGGACGTGATGGGCAGTTTCTGCTGGCGTTGGGCTCCAGGCAGAGCACACCTCCACTCCTCCGCAGCACCAGATGGCCCTCCGGGGAGCGTGGGCATGGCCACCGTGACCCCTCCTCATCCCCCTGCCCTGCTTTGATGGCAGGAGGAGAAGGTGAGTGGCTGCACAGTTTCCCTCTGCATCCAGCTGGGTGGGATCGTCCGGCCGAGCTGGAGCAAAGGTGAGCCCCATCTGCCTGGCAAATACCTGGCGGTGGCACAAAAAAAATCCAACGGGGAGAGAGAAAACCACCGAGTGAGATGAAGCAAGAGGCAGGAGCTGCTCTGCTGCCATCTCTCCCTCCCGAGCAGCAGACAGGGCTGACACCAGCCAGCGAGAGCCACAGCAGACGGTGGTGCATCCTCTGCCCTTGGGCTGGCGGGCACCAAGCTCCTGCAGCCAGAGCTGCCATCCCACTGCTTACATTTGCTGGAGATTTCAGTTTCCCAGAGGCAGAAGGGAAGTGCCAAAGGCTGCACCCTCTGCCAGCCAAAACCAGCCAGCCTGCATGAGTCCGTGGTGCTGGGGATGAGGAGGTGTATTAATGGGATCACTTTATCTTCCAGGAACAAGCCCCATTAGTACATTTTCACTACAACATGAAATGTTAATAACGCTTTGCATTTATATAGCGTCATTCATCCAGGAGTCACCAGCCAAGCTCCTGACATGAATCAAACACCACAGCCAGCTCTGGGTGAGGCAGGTAAATAGGATTATACCCATTTTCCTGCTGCACACACCGAGGCACAGGGTTTCCTCCACGGCACCAGTGCTTTGTGCCGATGTCCGTTGTGGATGAGACCACCAGCGCTCCTCTGCCTGCTGTCCGAGGATGCCACTGCTCAAAAAACCATGGGGTTGCATACCATGCATGGGGCATCTCTGTCCAGTCCGCCCGCTTTGCAGGGGGTTCTCCTGTTAGACAGAAGTTGCAGCAGAAAAGCAAAATGCTTCCTTGGGCTACTGGCACGTTGTTTTTCCTTGAAGGTTTTGGAATTACGAGAAAAGTTTTTCCACTTTGTAAAATAATGAAAACAATATTCAGAGCTTTTTTTGGTCCCTTCCTTGACAGATTTTGCAGATGTGAAGCACAGCAAACCTTGTGCCTGTTACTTCAGCCCCTCAGCAGAGCTGGGGGCTGCTCCGCTCCCCAGGAAGCCAAGGGCATTGCTGGGTGAGATTTCAAAGCATCTCCTGTCCCAGGAGCCAGCGGCTCCTGCAGCTTTAGCTGCCCGACACCATGCAGGTGATGTGTTCCCGCTTTCTCCAGCCCATCTCCAGAATCGGGTGCCTTTGCTGAGGATGCCAGCAGCAGGCTGGGGTGTGCCAGGTGGCCAGCACACGTTTGGGGGTTATTGGCTTGGATTAAAAATAATAGTTAAGGAAGGAAACATGTTTTACATTTGTGCTGTGAAGAGTGAGCTGTCTGGGTCCTGTCTTTGGAGAGGGACCCCACGGGCACATGGCCATTCTCCAGGACCATCTGCTGAGCTTCACCAGCTCCAGGGATTTGCAGGGTCCCAGAAAACCCTCTCTCAGGCACCACAATGACCAGGCAGGTCCCGAGGTCTCTGCTTCACTTTTACTCAGGTGAAACTACCAGTGACAGCTGGGTTTTCTGCTAAAAAGTTTGATTTTTTAAAAAAAAAAAGTCCAGCTGAGGAAGTTTTGGGGACCATAGCCCAAACACACATGGCCAGCAGCTGCTCCTGAGCAGCACTGGCCAGTGCTGAGCTGCTGCCTCCTCCAGCTGCTGCAGTGTTACTAACATTGTGCTGATGGTGCAGGGAGGGGAGTTGTTTGGTGCAGTTAGGAAACCTGTCAGCCCACAGGCAGGCGGGCCCTGACACAACCTGGTGGCTCCCACGGCATGAAAGAGCGAGCAGAAAACCAGTGGGGAAAGGGCTATTTTCAGCTTATTAAAGAGCCTTATATTTAAACCCTCCTTCAGGTCTGTAGCACAAGATGATTGCAAAGGCTTTTACACACTAACTCAGCAGGAATCACTTCTGCTTTCAGTGCTGTTGCATGCAGGTGCTGGTTAGCAGGGTGGAATCCCATTATTGATGCTGGATAAATACAGAAAAATAGGTCCTGGGTGAAGGTACAGAGCGGGTGGTGAGTGGCAGGGAAGCGCCGTTTGCACAGACCGGCCACCCGCTGCTCCCTTTACCGGGCACCATCATTATTCAAAGAAGGCAGCACCTTGTTTGCAGATAATTGAAAAAACCCAAACGGATTTGTGAAAACAACACACGGAGCAGGCTGGATGTTGGCTAAACCACCGGGAAAGTCCTGTGAGCACCCGTCGCCGTTGCAGCCAAACTGACTGCTCCGGGCCTGGGTCAGCCCTGGTGCCCCCCCCCCCGCCTCCTTCCCTGGCCCCATCTACCTGCCCATGGCTCCCCACTGTGCTACAACCTGCACTCCCCCATCCTGGGGCTCATGCGGGCTGTCACCACCTCCCCATACTGCCAATGCCTTGGGAGACTTGCAAAAACCCCAAGGAATTCCTAGGTGGGCTCCCACACCTTCATTTGGCCTCCACCTCTGGCAGAGGGTGCCAGCCAAGGGTGGTGAAAGGTCCTGCAGATGCTGGTGGCTCAGGGACATGTGCCACGGGACTGACTTCCCATCTCCCAGCACTCATGGGAAGAGCCGGCACAGCCCCAGCACCACAGCCAGGCGCTCAGCAGGAAGGGAAAAAGGCACGAGGGCTTCAAACCCTGTTTTTAATAGGTTCCACAGGGTCCCGGGGAGGTTCTCACCCAAAGCACTTCATGCAGCACTGCTGGGGAAGGAGGGAGGCTGCAATTAAAGGAGGATGGTGAGAAGGTGGCACTGCTAACGAGGCTGACAGCAATTAAACCACCCTGCTGGCACAGCAGCGGGTGAGGGCAGTGTGCTAACGAGGAGGGGGCTGCACAGTGGTTTGCAGATACATAGAATCATAGAATCATTTAGGTTGGAAAAGACCTTTAAGATCATTGAGTCCAACCATCAACCATGCCCACTAAACCATGTCATGAAGTGCCTTGTCTACAGGTTTTTTTTACACACGTTGGGTCTGTTCAGAAGTTCTCCTATGGGAAACCCGTACTCAAGGACTGTCTGGATGAGAGCAGGCAAACCCTCCACAGCCCAGCCTGGTAGTGGCCATCTAACATGGCCAGCACCTATTAATCTGCTAACATTTATAAGCGAGACTACAGGGAGTAACCTCATTTCCAGGTAGAGCTTAATTAATCATGGATTCACACTGACTCGATGAGATTGTTTGCTACCGAGGAGATAAATTAACATGGCCAGCAGTGGCTGAGGATGGGGACGAGGTTATCAGGGACCTCAATCACAGCAGCTGGTGGTGGTGAGCAGAGAAGGGGACAGGGTGAGCAGGGTGCTGGGGCAAGCCTGTCCTGCAAAACCTTTTTCTGCACTGGGAAGGAAATGAGTGGGGCACAGAGGGGAGGTGCTGCTGTGGCACTCCACCCCTAAGAGGGCAGAAATAAGAGCGTTCCCAGTCTGTATAGACCATGCCCCTGCAATGATGGCAAGGGAAGAATGTAGAGGACAAAGTCATAAGCTGGAGGGGACTGTGGGCAGTCACACGGTCCTAGAACCCAGGTGGGGAGGGCTTGGGGTCCTGGGATGCTCTCAAAGTGGGAGCAGAGTCCAACCCAGCCCTCGGTCCCTGCTGACTGCCATCAAGGCACATGGTTATGCTTGCATTGGGTTGTTTGGCCAAATAATCATCGTGCAAATGACATCTTTGCCCTTGCTGCTGACCTTGGCAGCATTCAAATGGGCGACCTGCAGGTCAAAGTCTTTATATCCTATTACCAGCCTCCTGAGTCATGCCTGTCCCCTGGCACGTTATATTATTTTGAAATGGCAGCTAAATGGGAAAGAGGTCGTGCTCCCAATACAGCAACAATAGGACATGACAGCACTTTTCTGAGTGATTAAGCCTCAGGTGATGTCGGGGCTACAAGACAAGTGGCTGAAGGCTGAAAGACTTAAATCACCCCAGACATGTCATCGCATCCTCACACTCCATCCTTCTGGGGTGGGTTTTTAGTGTGAAATGGGAGTGACAGAAAAAATAATCAAGCCCAACCTGTGCACCCACCAGTTAGTTATCTGTGCTGCAGGTACCGCTCTTAATAATCAGCCCAAGCTGCCTGTTGGCCCTCAAAGATCATTCTGCAATAAATAAGCTCTGATGCCTTCAAATAACTGTCTGGGGCCGCCGGAGCAGACGCTAGATGGCATTGGGAGAACGCGCCAGCCGCCTTCCCTGGAACAGTCTGGCAAAGCAGAGCAGAAAACTCAGGATGACAGAGCAGAAAATGTCTCTGCCAGGGAGAGGCTTCCAGCTTCACCTTCAGCCTCGCACCAACCTTGCGGCGGGGCAGCTTCCCAGGGGTGAGTGTGGTGGCACGGCACAGCTCACGGCGCTTAGCCTCTTTGCTGAGCTAATGAAATAGTTTCTCCCAATATGTGTGTATATATATTCTTTTTAATAAGGAGCTGGGGCCTGGAGCCTGCACGGCTTCTTGCTGCTCCCAGGAGCCCAGCTGTTCCCGCCAGCACCAGCATGGCCATTCAGAGCCTGCATGGGTGCCTGCCTGGCAGGGGTAGCGTGCAGCCGGCCGCCCCGCACGAGGGCCCACTACGAGGAGCAGGGCCTTTAAAGTGAGTTCAGAGCTGAACATTGCTGCTGACCCGTCCCTCCCCTGCTGACACCAGAAACCTGCCAGCTCCCTTCACATGAAAAGGAAGATTTTTCTCCTGCAGACCCGGCATGTGCTTTCCCAGCCACAGAGGGGTTCGTGGAGGAGCAGGGGAACATCTGCCGTGAGAATTTGGGGGCCGCAGCCCCACAGCCAGGCAGAGGCTTCAGGCACAGGAGGGCGGCTGAGGATTAACCCTGGAGAGGGCAGGGGACGGGCAGGTTTGCCCACACGGGAGAAGGCAGAGCAGCAGCAGGGGCTAGGAAGCCCCGATGCACCCCAACTCGGTGCCTTGGTAACCCCAAAAAGGCAGACCCTGCCTGCCAACCACCATCCCTCTGGCCTGAAATCCCCAGCCATGGGATGGTTTGCCTCAGGTGAGGTCTCTGCCAGGGACAGGCTCTACATCCCAGCGCCTGGCATTTTGCCTCAGGGCAGCGTTTGCAGCTGTAGCCTCCAGCCAGCTTGGGGCTGTGACAGCAATAGGGCCTCTGCACTGAGATGGCTGAGCCTTTCAAACCTCTGCGCCCGGGTGACGCCACGGGCCAGCTCCCCTCAACACTGCAGATCTCACCCATGGAATCCATCCCTGCACGTGCCCCTCACAGCCCAGTGGGACCCATTCGCCCCGCTTCTGCCCTGGGGGCTGGGGGGTCCCTGTGCCTCCCCAGGCACAGCCTGCTGGTGGGTGAGGGCAAACTGGTGTCACTGGACCCACTCTGGTGGGGATGCCATCCCCCAGCAGTGCCCACACAAGCCCCTTTGTGTCCAGAGTGAGGGGGAGCACCATCAGCCCTGCACCAGCCCTCGGACCGTGCTGTTCAGCAGGGTGCTTCCCCCTCATTCCCATCAGCTATTTCTCCCGTGTCCTGATGAACCTCTCCCTCCAGATGAGCCTACCAAGATCTGTTTATCCGTCTGTCCATCCACGCCCTGCATCTCGCTCACTCCTCGCCTGGGTGCATCGGTATCCCAAGGGCTGGTGCGGATGGGCCCCTCCTGGGAACAAGCCTGGGGACATTCTTAGCCGGGCGGTATGCTCAGCCCCACGGACCTGCAACACTGGGTTGGAGCCAGAAACTGTTTGCAGCAGCCGGGATCAGTCAGGCTCTTCCCCCTTTCACCCCCTCCCCATCACCTGCCAGCCTCCTCCTGCCAGCGTCTCCTTCCCCTAAATCACCTCCCGCATCCCCGCTGAGCTGAGCCGACTTTTGTGCTTTGTCTCCTAAATGCTGCATCACACAGGCAACCCAACAGCCACAATACATCTCTTGATTGCAGCTCGCTCCCTTCCAGCCAGCCCCGGCCTCGCAGCTCGCGTCTCCCCTCTGCACTGTCAGCAGCAGATGGCACGGCATGGCACGGCACATGGCTCGGCACTGCGGCAGCCCACCCGCTCCTCCTGTTCTGGGGATAATCCAAAAGCCTCCAGCCTCTGGAAAATGGCGTGGCCAGACTTTGTGTTGCTCTGCTTGTGTAGGTGAGAGCTACTGGGGTGATGCTACGGTGTCTGGGGTGCAGGCTCCTCTCCTTTCCCAGCCTACCCCTGCCTCCCATCCCGTGGGGCTGGGACTCCCCCTGCCCTGTTCCCCCTGCCAGAGCTGAAACTCAAACATCTTCACAGGCACCTCTGCCAGAGAGCTCAGCTTTTTTTGGAGATCTCTGCCCAGGCAGGCTGACATTACAGCATTCCTCCAAGGGCTAAAGACTTGCTCACACCCTAAGAAAAATACTGCATCAAAATCAACCCATCACCCCTCTTACTTTGTTCACGCCGCTCCTGGGGACTCTGGGCAGCAAATGCATAAACTGAACTCTGAAAAGGGCCCAGACTTGGCTCAAAGCAAGAGATTTTGCATCATTGTGTCTTAAAATGTCAGCACTTTAATTAGCTGCCATCTGAAGCTGGAGTGGGTCTGTCTGGAAAACAGCTAACAAACTGTTTTGCCCCTCTCTGTTTTCAGTTCAGCTTGAGAAATTTGTTCAGGCTGACCTTTTCCCTCCCAGACCCAAAAAAAGTTCCCAATCCATATGGGCTTTTCCTAAAAATAGGACAAAATAGCCCCCCAAAAATACCAACCAGCTGTAGGGATGATGTTGTGCTCAGCTAAACCGCACCATGCCAACGCAGGGAGGAGACATGCATCAGAGGACTTCAGTGGCGAGATTTCTGCGCGGTGAGAGACAAGGCGATCCTCCCAGGGCTCCTGTCGTTACCCGCGACTGTCGCGTGCCCAGCACATCCTCCTGGCATCTCTCCAGGGCTCCCACCACGTCTCATCACCTCTTCATTAACACGGAGGGCTCCGTGACGTTCATTAGGCGCCAGTCTGGGACATGCAGCCAAACACAACGGGACACTTAATGAGCTGGAGATTCAGTCACTCCATCAGCCTGCTCGCGGGCTGGGACCTGCGGCTGCCCGTGCCTGGCTGAGTGGGGGCACCTGCACGGTGCTCCCCACGCACACTGCCACCGTCCCCAGAGGAGAGGCAGGGACAGGCTGGCAGGGCAAATGAAGCGAGCAGGTTGAAGTCTGGGGGGGGTGTGTGTGCAGGGTGCTTTTGAGGGGAAGACAATCCCTGCTGTCACCCACGGGTATAACCCATCCTTGGGATCCAGGCTCTCCTGGCATCCCCCTCGAACAGCACCCGGCACCTCTCTAACCCTCGGTGAGCTGGACCTGAGGGCAGGGATGACACGGAGGTGATCAGCACCATCCCCCAGACCCCAGGAGCCCCCCAACCCACTGCTGAAGGGGATGGAGCTGCAGGGCATCACCCCCTGCAAGCAACCTCTCAAGGCAATGCAGGCTTCTCTGCTGTTGTTCTACCTCCAGCCCCATTTGTTGTTACCACCAGTGTCAGGGTTTTCCCTTTCATCTCCTTCGGACACTGCTGCCAGGTCCTCTTCATCTGAAAGGAAATGCCCAGTTACAGTTATTTCAGATCGAGATGTCACCTGCTCAGAGTTTTGTAGTGCATCATTTAAATCTCCATCTCACCCACCCTTTTCATTTTATTTTTTGTACCTATAAGGCTGCCAGAGTCATAACTTACAATCCAGGATAATTTCTTGCTTTAAAGGATACAGCGAACTTCTTCACCATTTGCCAACCAGCCGAGAATGCTTCTCCAGGTGGGTTACATGGGGCAATTATTGGATTTCAGCTGCTGGAGATGGAGGTTTGAGCCCGCTTATGCGCTCTGTGTGTGTGTGTGTGTTAAATTAATGAAAGCAAAGCCAGAGGAAGCACCTGGAAAAACACAGGAAAGTGGGAGGCCATGATGTCCCACCGCAGCTGCTGGTTTTGGAAATCTCGGTGTTGAGGTGGCACACCACCTCAAAGGGCTCCGGTGCCCCAGACAAGGCTGTTTCCACCATGACCTCTAGGAGCAGAAGCCACCAAAAGCCAGGGATTGCCATCAGGAAGGGCCACAGAAGCGTCCACCATAGTGATGGCTGGGCACCGTGAAGGGCTCAGGGATGTTGGTTTTGGGTCTGAACTTGGCTCCGAGCCCAGCGAGCATCTTCTGCTAGGTCAGCTGGTGCTGCGCAGGCCACCGGCACAGCCCAGCACCGCAGGCCTCTCTGCCCTCTCGAAACGGCAGAGCAGCAGTTGGTCTCCTTTGCAGAGCAAGGGAAAGCTCAAGCCAGAGCAATACCTTCCTCAGAGCCTAATAATTCTTCAGCATGTCAGAGGAAGAAGAGTGGGATCAAAAGCATCCTCCTGCCTCCCCGCTCATTGACGGAGAGCCTAGAGTCCTGGCCTCACGATGCTCCAGCTTTGGTGGAGTGCGACACTCATCTGCGGCATGGCATGCAATTACGGCTCAAAAAAAGAAGGGGCAGATCGCCCTGGGCGTGGGAAGAATAAGAGCCAGACGCCTTTTATCCGCACCCCACCGTCCGCCGCCTGCCGCTTGCTATTCTTATCCCTCCTGATCAAGGCGAAGCGTTTCCTCCTCCTGCAATTGAAGCCTGAAGCTCTGGCATTGCGCGGGTGGTGCGGGGAACCGTCCGGCTGCGCCGAGCGAGAGATGGAGCTGCTCCCAGCCCCACGCTGCGGGGCATGACCCCGCAAAGATGGCTTTCAAGCTCAGAGACCGCCTCGTGGAGGCAGGTGTTTGTGTGTATATATATACTATACGTACGGCTCCGCCGCTTCTCGCATGGGGAGGAAGGTGAGTCTTGGTTCACGCTTGATGGGGGAAATGCTGTAGCTTAGATGATGGCAGGCAGCGGAGGGACCGTTCATGCACCTGTGTTGGTCCTAAACAGAGGTTGTGCCCTAGGGAAGAGGAGACAAGGGGTTCTAGGAGGAAACTTTGGTCATTGGGATTTAAAAATCCCCTTGCGTTCTCATAAGGGAGACTCTGACTCTAGGTTTCTGTTTGGGCAACTTTGCCTCAAACTCTAGTCCTCGTGAGAAAAACAAGATCCCATGAGTTATGATGGCAAGTGGTCTCTCGTGGGTTGTGCCCCGCTGCCCTAGAAGAAAATGGGAGTTACTACTAGCACCATCCATGAGTAGAAAGAAGAGCTGCCTTGGTGGCAAGAAAAAGACCTTCCCAAGAGCCCGGGTCCGTTCAGCCCCCACGGCAAAGGCTGATGCCCAGGCTGGACAAGGTAATGCAAGTTCAGCAAGTGCTTGATGCAAGGTGGCTGGGTCCATCTGTTCTGATGTGAAACCAAGTCAGCAGAGCTATCCCAGGGACCAAGAACGTTTGAGGAACAACCAAGGAGACACCAAACTCACCTGGTGATGCTCACAGCTCCCATCTGCTACAAGACTTTCCTTGTGCAGCAGACAGGCTTTGCTGACACTTCCAGGCTGCCTTTGACACTTGTCTCCAACTTGGCTGTCTCTGGTTCTTATTCCAGGAATTAACCAAGCCCAAGGTTTCTGGAGATGCTGGAAGAGTGCACCAGGGAGCACCGGGCAGGTCTCCAAGAGGAGGCTCTAAATGTGTCCAGCTGCCCATGCCCTCAGGAGCAGAGGCAAGCCAGGACTGCAGCCCCCAAACAGCCCCAGGGCTGGGCTGGTGGGAGCCCACCGGAGTCGACCTGCTCCACCACCATGTCAGGCCCTCACCTCTCCCCCTGCCTGGCTGGAAACAGGGCTCCGGGCAGCCTGCCCTCCCGCTCCTGCAGCTCTGTCTGAACTCCTGTCACCGCAAGGATCTCGCCACTGAAATCACTGGTGCCGGGGAGAAGGACAAGCCGCCTGCTCTCTGCCAACCTCCCACCACTTCAGATGGAGCTGGATCCCACCTCTGGTCTCCTGCATAGCAGGCAGCCCAGCCCACTGTGGCTGCAGCCAGGATCATGGGCAGCAGGCCATGTGTATTAATTGGCTGGGAGAGGCATCATTATTCCCAGGCTCCTTCCTAGTATGTTCTTCATGTCGATACAGCTGCAGGAAATCAGCTTCATTATCTTGAAGGATCCACAGGCTCTTCGCAGATGTCAAACGCAGAAGCAGCCCTGAGGGCTCTTGCAGAGAAATAAAAGTCCAGTAAAAGTTCACTCCTTACTTTACTCCCAGGGAACTTCTCGACACCAGTCCCAAGCTCAATGGTGACTCATGTGCTGACGGATGAAGCCTCGTGTTTCGGGAGCCAGGGCTGCTCTCTCCCAAGCACCAGGGCTCACACGTGCTGGGTCCTCTCGCTCGCCCCTTGCACTTAAGGATTTATGGCACGTTGCACTGAGGATGCCTCAGCATCCCGGGGAGATGCTGAAGTGAAATGGCCCTGTGGAGAGGAGAGCAGCTCACTCTCCCATCTGCACAGCACGGGGTGGGGAATTGCACAGGGCTCCTTGCTGCAGGTTCATGCCTGACTGCAATCAATTATCACCTTTTAAAATCAGTCTACTTTCTCTTCCCTTTTGCACACAAATACCGTTGCTGAAATTCCTCCATTTCCATGACATTTGGGAAAAAATTTCTGCCTCAGTGGAATGTTTTGTTTACACTATAGACTTTGTAACCTTAGGGGGAAATTAAAATAAAGGCTATTTTTTTTTTTTTGTCTGTGATATTGGGAAATAAAGGTTCTTTGTCCCACCTAATCACTGCACTGCTGTATGTGCAAGCAACTGCCAAGCAGAAAGAGCAGAGCAGCCAGGACAGCTGGGGTCCACTCCCAGTGCTCCCAGTCATCCTGCTTTGAAACGAGGGGAAAACAGCTGCCAAAAGTTCATGGGCAAAGAGCTGCGCCCCAGGTCGGTCACTGGAGAGCCGGGGCAGCCACCCAGCATGGCTGCGCGCAGCTCCAGCATGAGCACAGAGAGCATCTGCGTTTTGCTCTTGCTCCTGATTTCTAAATATCTGAACGACATCGGCAGCAACGGCCACTGGGCTCTCAATCACCCGCAGCCCGGACAGGGAAGGGCTGCTGAACCTGAGCTGATGAATTGACAAGGAAAGGATGACAGGCCCAATTTACACATCACTCTGCTTTTTTTGCTTAAAATAAAAAAAAAAAAAAAGCAAGGTTTCTTCCCTGTTTCCCAAAAGCAAAGCCCAGGTCCCCCCTGGCCCCCTCCCACGCCGGGCTGTGCCCCGGGGCTGGGGGCTGCGGGGTGGCAGGAGGGCGAGGAGCGGGAAGCGAGGAGCTGCCTCTGCACCCTGCTTGTCCCAGAGGCTCTGGACCGTGATACAGAAGAACACCTTGTCAACTGGCTGGTTCCCACGGGCACGTCTGTAAAGTAAGTAACCGAATCAAGCGAGGGGGAAGGGTCTTCACCCATGCTCATGTGGTGGGAGATGCCTCTTCTCTAAGCGAGCTTGCAGAGATAAAAATGGACCCCCAGATACAGTGGACCTGTCATGCTTCAGGACAGCAGCCAGACCTCCAGCTGCCTCGGGGAGAGAAGGAAAAGGGTTTAAACAGCTAATTCAGGCTTTGCATTTGCCTCAGGCTCTCCAGGTGCGGAAGGGGTGCTGATGCAGCTCACACTCCATCCAAATTTCTCACAATTGCTGGTCCATAGCCTGCTGTGCTGCGGTGTTGTGCTCTGCATCCCTGCCCCGAACAACCCCTGCTTCCACGGAGCCTCATCTGCCAGACCCACCAGGCACACTGCCATCACAGGTAACGTGTTTCTGTGCACAGATATCCTGTTTCTGCGCATCTAACGATGCAGGCGTTTGGGCAGAGAACAGGGGCAGCGGCAGCAGGACCCCCATGGACCACACGATGCCCTGGCAGCGCCGTTCCCCCGGGAGGCTGACGGCAGAGCTGGAAAGGGCAGGCCAGGACGGTGGTGCCCGGTGCCTGGCCAGGCAAAGCGAGGGGTTACCGGTGTCACACATGCTCCCCCGGCACCCGGTGCCGTCGCCCATGACAGCCCTCCGGCCACCCGTCCCTCCTGACGTCCCCGGCTGCAGAAGACGGGGCTGGATTGCCTGGAACAAACCCAGCAGCTTGCTCCTTCTCTTTCCCAGGCTATTTTTATCCTCCTCCCAATGACAGATTGAGGGCTTCAAAAACAGCCCCGTGAACTCTCTCCTGCTTCCCCGCCATGGAAATTACTGCACAGCGGTTCAAAATGGGAGAGCAATTTGCAAAACAAATAAGTCTCCGATTAGCTAACAAGCAGCGGGCTGACCTTACAGGGACCCTTTCATTAGGAGACACTTATTTCCTGATACTTCTCTATAGAGCACCGATTAACTGCATTGGGATGGAGGGAGCTACTTCATACTGTTTTAATGAATTAAATATATGCTCCTATTTGGCTTTTAATGTTAAAAAAATATTAAGTACAGTAATTGTCACATTCCCAAAGCCAGTCATCTCTTTACCTAGCAGTTCATCTCTACTTTCCCCTTCCCATCACAAAGTTTAATCTGTTAATGTGCTTCTTGTGTCATGGTGTTTTCCTCCATTAACACCAGCCCATCAAAGTGTCCTGCACAGGGAGCTCAGAAGCTCTCTCCCCTGGGTCTCATCCCACTCTCCGAGCTCCGTCCTGGCCATTAGCTCCTGCTGGGGCTTTATCTTCTCCTCCCCTGTTTCTCCTCTTCCTTCTCCCGGCTTCTGCAAATACAGAAGTGGAAGATGTGCCTCCGCTGCTGGGGCTCAGCCAGCAATGTGGCTCCCGAGGGATGCAGGGAGGGTTTGGGGCCGGGTCAGAGGGGCTCTAGAGAGAACATCTTCTCCTGGGACGTTCCTCAGCCTGCTCTGCTGAGGTGATACCCGCCTTTGACTTTCTAGAAACACAACCCCTCGCGGGATCTCCGAGGGGTTGGGAAAAAGAAGGGATAAAAATAACAAGGAAACAGCGGAGGAAGCAAGTGACCAAACGTCCTGGCCACGGGGCTGGCTGTCCTGAAGCTCTCCCCCGCTGCCCACGGGGCTGCAAACCTCACGTGTTACGTTGACGTGCCTCTGACTGGCATGTAATTTAATTACCGCACGCTTAAAAGATTAAATCCATGATTAAAAGAATTTATATGGATTAGCACAGGATGATTTTAAATCACTGCCAGCTCACGGCAAAGCAAACCAGCAACCTGCAACCCGCAGCAAAAGCACCAGCGATGTGAAGGGCTGGGCAGCAGCCCTGGCCCTGCTCCGTGTGCCGGCCGGCCCCGCTGCTCCTTGGGGAGTGGGACAGCCGGGTGCAGGGACCTGCCGAGTGCCCGAGCCCCTTCCCAGTGCAGCCGGCTCTGTGCCAGTGGCAGCACGGGCACTACCGCAGAGACGGGAGTGATTTCACCTCCCCAGCATGCTTCTCTCCCAGTCCATCATTCCATCGCACACATCGCTGCTTGAGAGCATTCCTCTCTGAGTCCCCAGTCATGAATTCTAGGCCGTTGTTAAGCCCATCTGTTATTACTCTTAAGTCACTTGTTAGATGTCCCTTTATGGGGGGAAGAAAGAAGCTGGATGGGAGGAAAAATAAAGCATGCAAACTGGGAAGATTTACAAGATAAACTGGTTTAAATCAAATTCACAGGTCTCCAGCTAAAGCTATGCCCCAGAAAGTGTTATTGTCTCCCTCTCAGGGGTGAGAAGGAGAATGTGAAATTTGTTTTCCTCTTCTGGGAGGGGAAGGGAGGATCAAGGGCAGCGTTTTCATCAAACTGCTTCTTCCAATGCAGCTATTTACAAATCTTCATCCCTTTACCCAAGCAGCCTCTTCACCTGGCTGCCGTGGTCATCCCCAGCCCAGGCAGGGATGGAGACCGAGCAGGTCCAGGGCCAGCCCAGTGAAACGGCTCCGTCGGCTCGAGCAAATATCTCACAGCATCTGTGAGAAAATTCTGCTTTCCTGAACAGCGACCAGAGTGGCCACCTCACCCCTCTCATCTACTCCCCCCAAAGCATGACAGCTAACGCCAACGCTCAGGTTTGCCCTTGCTCCTTCAGCAGCGCGTGCCTTGCTCAGCTCGCAGGCTGGCCGGCAGCCGCAGGCACGCACCAACGTGTGCAGCCGCAGCGCCGTCTCCTGCAAATCCCCGACGGCTGGCCGTGTTTTGAGACGCCAGCCAAGGACACTCATCCAGCCATCTGCTAATAGCACGGCTGTGCGAGGATGCTGAGAACAGCTTCCCGACCTCCAGACCTCTGTATCGCTGCTGCATTAGGATATATTCGGTATTTTTGTTTGCAGTGTTGCAGTGCAATACTGGGCCCTGGGCAATCTGTTTGATTTGAAATATTAGTGAAGAGATTAGAAACAGTGCTCATGATTTTGTGATGCATATGGTAATTAAAGTGTTACATTGCAATTATGATGTAATTAAACTGTGGGATGCTCTTCAAGATGCAATTGCCACTCATTTGCATAACTGACGGATTTGCTTATTATCACCCTTTTAATATACGTATTAAAAAGAGCATCAAGAGCGTCGGCTATGGAAGCTCGCAGCAGTTCTACTCAGCGCTCAGCCTTCCTCCAGCACACTGCAGGGCCCACGCTGCCGTTCCCCAGCTCCAACTGCTGCCGATTCACCTGCCCTGGCCGGCCCCCCCCCCCCCCCCGACCTGGGAGTGGCTCCGCTGACCAGCAGCCCCCCTAAAGCCCAGCCCTTGGCGAACACCCCAGTTAGAGCAGGCGTACCTTCATGCACATCCACCCTCCGGCAGTCAGCGGAGGCTTGGTGCCGCATCTCACTGGGTCCCCCCCCAGGCAGCTGCTAAGCAGCCTCTGGGTCACCTGCCCCCCCCCTCAAATCGCTGCCAAACTCTCCCCTTCTCCGTAGCCACCGGGCTATTATTTCAGAGAAAGAGGTTTTCCCCTATTCCAGCCTCCCTAAGCCAGTTCTCGGTTATTCACCCTTTCAAGGATGCTGTTTGGGGGTCCCTGTCTGGAAAACCCCAGGAACCCACCAGACTTGACCCTGCCAAGCAGTTAATGCAAATCCCTACACCCTGCTATACCCGCCAGCTGCATACATCTGGCACGGTGCAGGCACCGAAAGGCACATGCTGTGTGTGCAACAACTATTCTCAGTCACGCAAAGACCTTCCTGGCTCTGTAGATTTCTATAGGTACTGAAAAAAACCCCAACTTTATAAACCAAACCTGATTTTCTCCTTTTTCAACTCACCAGAACTTCCTCAGAGGAGCTAAAATAAAAATACCCCCAGAACTGGGCTGTCTATAACCTTGTCCTGATCAGAAGGCTGTGAGTGGGCATAAAGTGCGGCAGGCACGTGGGTACACACTGGGGCAGCCTGGGAGTAACGGCTCAGGGAGAGAAATCTTCCCTGAAAGCCAAATCCTGTGTCTGGACTTTGCTTTTATCCAGAGAAGGCCATGCCTTAAAACATCCCTGACAGCTGGTAATGCCTCAACCTGACTCACTGAAGAGCGCACAAGAAAAGGAGAAAGGACTTTTCAAATGGTTCCTTTTATCTGCTGTTTTAACCTGCGCCGAAAAACACGAGATTCCTGTAAAACGTTATGTCTGGTATTCTGCAGAAATAGATCTATCAGGAAAATAACAGGGCTGCTTTGAGAGGACGACAGGTTGAGCTCTGTGAGGTGTGGAGTGTTTCGTCCCCTGCCCGGCGAGACCCCAGAGAGCATGCCCAGGTTTAACGCTCTGCAGTGCAGCAGGGCACCGGGCATGGTCTTTTGGCAGCACGCGGGCAGGACGTGGAGCAGCTCGCACCGCCGAACCTTAGAGAGACACATGGCTATACACCAGTGATCTGCCAGGCTTGCTGCTCAAAATGTTCTGCATTTTCTTAAAAATACTTTTGCCTTTGCATAATTGCCTTCCCAAATGATCTTTCCTTTCATTACAGATTCTGTTAGCCCGCCTAGAAAAAAAAAAGAATATTGATTTAGGCACATAAGATGCTCTCTGTTTAGACTCTGAACACATGGTCCAGGATCGGGACCCTGGCTGCAGCAGGACCAGGTGCCGCTCAGCTGCCCGGCGCCAAGCTAACAGGGCTCTTCTGCTGCTGCGGGAAGGCGGTTGGCTTCCTCGTCACCCAAAAATGCTCTTCAGGAAAAACAGAAAGCATTTTGCTGTATGCATTGGTGAAACTCCAACTGCCCTCCTGGGGGTGTTTCAGCAGCCAGCAAGTCTTACAAAACAGGTACAAAACGAGCACAGCCGCTTTGGTTTCGAGGCATTTTTGAGAACTGTGCTGCAGAATAAATTTCAGCTTTGCTTTTCACCCCCTTCTGAGAAGAGCTGACCTGAAAAATCACAGCCTGGCTTGCAGCCTGTCCAGGCTGGCAGGCATGGCTCTGCGGCGGCCGCCCCAGCTCGCTGTGAAGCCGGTGCTGGCTCTGCCGGAAAGCGGGGGGGCCCTGGGGTGCTCGCGTTTTGGGTGCACGTGTGGCTCTCATTCGTCTTCAAGGGAACACGAGCACCGCAGGCCTAACTTGCTGAAGATTTAATACAGCTGGAGCTTAATTTCAGTTATATAAGAACTTGTCAAAGTTAGGAATGTAAGTCATCAGGGAGAAGATTTAGATGTATGGCTCCACGCTTCTCTTTCTCTTTTTTTTCTTTGTTTTTCTTCCCCCTCCCTTAAAAAGCTGCTGTCACGAGGCAGCAGCACTGCCCACGGGGCACCGGTTGGGCTGCGGGGCCGGAGTCAGGATGGCCTTTCTCCAGCGCAGCAGCGAGCGACGGTGCTGTGAGGATGCCCGTTGAGTGGTTGGTACCCAGGGACCTCCTGTGCGGGATGCAGGGACAGTTTTGGGGCTCTGCCGATGGCCACAACCTCAGCGAGGGAGGAGAGTGCTGCTGCCCTCCAAACCATGCTGCGTGGTGCAGCGGGCTCGGGGTGTGGCAGGTGATGGAGGTCTCCATCAATCAGGTCAAACACCAGCTCATCAATTGCCTGCCCCCTGTGAGCCATGATCTTTGAGAAAAAAACATTTATAGTCATTTAGAGGCAGGTAGAGGAAAAGCTTTTTCCCTTCCCTCTAAGCTACAACAGATCTATGATAGGGCTTTTCAAACTTCAGCATCCCCATGGTAGCCAGTGTGTTAGGCCTGGAGGTGTAAATAAATGACTCCTCGCCAGATTAAAAGATGTATGTGACAGCCGAGAAGCGCTGTAGCTGAGCCACGTCCAAGGGAGTGCTGAGTATAAGCTGGGCCGTAGACCGCTGCTGCCGGGAGGGCACCCGTGGGGATCGCTCACGCCGGCAGAACTGCCTGGGACCCCCGTGGCCCGGGAAGGGGCTGGGAAGCTGGGCTCCCAAAACAAGCCCTGAACAGCCTGCAGCAGTGCCCCCGCCCCAGCGGCTCCCTCCCTTTACCCATTTATTTTGGTTTAGTTGGGAAACTATAGAAGCTCGCTAATTAAAATTGATGTCATGTTCACCAGAGTCCAATTCTGCATCGAACTCCTGTTGCTTCCTTCTGCACGAGAGCAGGTCTGCCATATTTAGACAACTTTTAAACTCATTAGCAAAAGCAGATGCTTAGATCCACAGTCCCTAATGACTGTAAATGAGAGTATTAGTTTATTGATTGATGGCCTAATTGTCACCACCATGACCACAAGTGATAGCTTTAAGCCCAAGTGCTCTGTGCTGAAGGATACCTGCCCTGCGGGGGGAGAGGGAGAAAGGGAAAATGCTGCCGAGGCTGGGAGCCAGGCGAGCGGGACGGGCCATCCCGCAGCACCTGTGATGCGACCCAAATTATTCCAGCATGTGAACAGTCAGGCAAAAGTTAATTAAACTACACTTTACCCAACAGAGGTCAAAGCCTTTGAGTGTGTCACGATGCGTAACCTTTTGCGGGGTGCCTTGACTTGCCTGTGCTCTTTGCATGGTAATGAAGAGACTGCTGGGGTCTGTAAACAGCAGTGTACACTATCCTTCCTCCTTCCTTCGCTTGTCCATGAAAATGTAAATAAATGGAAGGAAGGGAAAGTCAGAGCTTGGTCCCTGTGCGGCCCTGCAGTGGCTGGGAGATGTGCCTGCGTGACTTTCAGCCCCACTCCTGTGCCAGCACCGTGATGAACGGTCCACAGAGAGCTCGCCGGTGTGATTAACTGTGGCTCTGCTTTAATAAAAGCATCTACAACCTGGGCTTGATGCAGATGGGCACAAATGCCCCTGAAATCAAGAGGTCCTGAGCACGTGTCCGAATGGCTCGTGGAGCAGGGACAGACTTAAGCCATGGGAAAACATAGCTGCCCCGGGATGCTGTTGGGGAGACAAGATGCATTGCTAACAGGAGCTGGCTTTGGCCAGTGTCTTATGGGAAACAAGACCGAGAGCTGCCACGCAGACCTGCAGAGGCTGTGCAAGGTGCCAGTGCCCTGCCAGCTTCGGCAGGCAGCAGCTGTGGGAGCTGCTGCCCCACGTACCCGAACCCCCAAAACACTGTCACGGCATCGTGTCTATCCAGCAGACTTCAGGGAAGAGAAATAGCTGTGAAGAAAGCAGTCTCTGCCTTAAGAGTTTGGTTGATGTTTCTCCACCACCTAAAAATCAACAGAAAAAACAGATTTGCAAGAGGATTTAAGAGGCATCAAGTTGCCTGGATACCAGATCCTGTAAGTGCCCAAAAAGTAATTATAAAGCAAGAAATCTGCCTCAGCCAAGCAGGTGGACGGGAAATTGGAAATCCATTTGTGAGAGACTTTCTACTTTCTAACAAGACAGGTTACAGCTCACCCCTGTTCGCAGCAGCCGCACGCTCCTGCTCCCGACCCTCCCCACCTGCACTTGAGCGGAACGATGCAGCGTTTCCCCCGCAGCCCCAGCACTGCATCGCTCTCACGCCACATTCGCAGCTCTCCCCAGCCGTGGCTCCCGCCTGCGCAATCCTCCGCTCACGCTCCTGAGTGCAAAGGTGTGCCAGCAGCAGCTTGTTTCCAAACCAGCTCATCCTCCTCTGCAAGGTGAAGGCTCGCACGACCTGACTTACCAACTCGGTGTTTGCTCCCGAGCTTCGCCTGCTGCTAACGACCCCTCCAGATGGCTGGCACACGCGCGTCCCCCGAGCTCCCAATTAGCTGCACGGGCTCTGCTCTCCCCTGGCAGCCGCACAGCTCCTGCTCTCGGGCCAGGGCTGTGTTTAGAGCTGCCCAGCAAACCTCTCCTGCACGGCGGCGAAGCGCAGGGAAGCTGGCAGCACAGCTCAGGGCTCGCTGGAGCCACTTCACTCAATCTCCTCCCTTGTGATGTTTTGGGGTCTGGCCGATGGAGCCAGCTGGGCACTGCCCCACCAATTAAAATAAAAACCTGACGGCCCTGCCAATGAGAAACCCACTTTGAAACCTGCAGGCCTGGTATTTTCCTCTTGGGGAAAGGTTAAGAAAAATTAAGAAAAATAATAAAAAAACACCCTCTACAATCACAAGATCCAAATTCCTTTGCAAGGACTGGCTTCAAGCTCAGCAAAGCAGGCTCACGTCAGCTGATAATGAGTTTGTAGTCCAAGAGCAAGGACTCCTCAGGGATGTTTTTGGACCAGAGTGGTGAACCTCATGGAGCATCCAACAGAAGTCCTCTGTGGCCTCCCCAAATGTTTCTGCTCTGTGTCCCAGCTCCAAAGCAAATATTGCTGCCAGCAATAACCAAAAGTAAGAAAATAACTTGTTTCATATCAATAGGGTTTTAGGTGCTTATGAGGGATAAACTCCAAATATTTACTTATATAAGAGTGAATACATTTACACATGCACACATAAACATAAGGTCAGTACCTCACACACAAGGACACTGAACTTCAAGGGAGCACCACTTTTAGAGACCAATTTCTGCAGCATGTCACAAGTATTTCCATTTTAATAATCGCCAAAACAATAGTTTTTCCAATCCCATTTTCTTCTTAATGCTTGTTCCCGCTTTCTGCATTGCACTCAATAGAACATAACTACTCAATTTCCCTTTGCTCTCCTGCTGCTTCTCACCACTTCCAGCTTTCGGCCCCGACACACCAGGGCACGGCGAGCCTGGTGCGGCCATAGTCTCTGTTTGAGTCGCTTTTCCCAGAGCAGATCTCTCTAGGTGCACTTCCCTGGATACAACCTGCTTAAATCCTTAATAATAGGTGCAGTATTTCAGCAGGCGGGCGGCAGGAAGGACTTGAGGCTTGCTCAGATCGCATCCCTCTGCAGGCATAGGCTGTGAGGGACCAGGAGAGGTAGAGAATGAGCAGAAAAAGCTCTCTCCTCCCTGGTCTCCCCACCTCAGAGACAGCCTCCCAGTGACCCCATGTTGCTGCAGCTTGGCCGTGCACCTTTTTGGTACTTTGAAGACCGAGGTGCAGGAGAACTTCAAACGCTTTGAAGGAACGTGTTCCGTATGAACAGGCTGATCTCAGCCCCACGCTCTGCCAGCCTGAGCGGGCCATCTGCTAAACGGTGCAAATTCCTCGGCTACAAGTAATATAATTTTGGCACCGCGGGAAAGGAGTGGCGTACGACAGAGCCCCTGCGCTGGCAGCAGTTCCCCAGCCGGGAAGCGCAGACCCTGCTGCAGCAGGAGATGTTATTCCGAGCAGCACTGTAGCTATTACTACACCAAACATTGCCTTGGGAGACACGCGGGGCACGATTCACCGCTTCCCACGGCTCCGTGCACCCGAAGCCCATCGTGTGCAGCGCACGCCGGGCGCCCTGGCAGCAGCGGGTGCCTGGACAGACAAGGTGGCCACAGTCGCTTCTCAGGGCTGAGCCTCGGCAGGGATTTCTAACCACCACCCAAAGCCATCTACCTTTCCGGAGCACAGCCTGCCGGCACATTGCAAGGAAGTCCAATTATGACTATAGAAGCCTTTTGCTGTTGTAAATGTTCCCGTGCAGCCTGGGAGGAGATGGGTTGCACGGGAAGCAAGAGAGATTTTGCTGAAGCGTGAAAAGAAAAGCCATTTAGTTTAGGTAACAGCTCCAGAGCTCTAGGGGTCAACAAACTGAGAACTCCAGGAATATACTTTTCAGGACAGTGTGGAGACAGGAGAGGAAAAAGGACTTGAGACAATGCATTTATTAAGTGGCCAACTTACCCCCTCCCAGTCTCTGTCTGCTCCTGTTCAGCAACAAAATAGGAGCCACGGAGAAGGATTAGCGGTGGCACCAGCAATGTACAGGGCCATCCTAGTGAGAGGAAACATACAGAGGAATGCAAATAGCAACAGTGAGTTGGAACTGCCAGAAGTTGCAAAAAGAAGGCAAA
This sequence comes from Pandion haliaetus, assembly GCA_013401275.1. NCBI lineage: Eukaryota > Metazoa > Chordata > Aves > Accipitriformes > Pandionidae > Pandion > Pandion haliaetus. The sequence continues at coordinate 561,551 of VYZV01015913.1, read as the reverse complement.
AAGTATGGGTGAGGAGCAGAAAGTGGGAGGAAAAGCCTGGTGGCAGCAAGGTCCTGGCTTGGGAACTCTGTTCTGCTCCAACCCACACACAGGCTCCTTCACCCTCTCATTCACTCAGGAAACTTTCATTCAGGGATTCCTTCTTCCCATGCAATATTTCTTTCTATAGTAATAATTCTGTATTTCTGAAGTCAATATTTTTGACAAGATAAAGGGCAGGTGGGGAACACTCCCTGCGTAAATCAGCTCATTAATACCACGATACGAAGGGCTTTGCTGCCTTACTCCAGCCAGGGACCGGTGGACAAAGGTATGTGAAATATCTGTCACTGGAATTAAAGGCAACGTTGTCCTGTGCGATGGGGCTGGCTGAGATATCAAGGAGGACATCAGGGATGTGGTAGGTGTAGGAGTAACCCTACAGCAAGAGGTGACCTTGACCTAGAAGATTTCTTCTTTGTTTTTTCTTTTCACCTCTCCGCAGCACGGGCAACATTTCTGTTTTTCAAAGGCAAATTCCAGCTCCAGAGAAAGGAATTGCTAAATATTTATCACAACTTGCCTGGAGGTATGTAAAATACAAGAAGAAATCTCCCCCCTCACCTCCCTCTGCACCCTACCCTGAATACAGGAGGAAAAGTCATTTGAGTGATCTTAGCAGAATCAGAACAAGCATTTAGTGGTCTTTAAGGACCCATAAAATACTTCAGTAGTTTGCTGTTTTATATCTGACTATCTTCTACATTAGCCATTTAAATTAAAACATTTATAATTAATTGAACAAATCATTTCCTCTCGCCCCCTTTGGGGACTGGAACACATAAGTCTTCAGTAAATTTTAGTCTCTTAAGCAACTGGGGTATCCATTTCTTTTATAGGGCTTATTTTCCTGCAGGGTGGGAATCAAGGGCAGGCAGAGAGCAGTTTTAACTGGAAAATCAATTGATAGGAAAGACAAATTAACACGTACTTTTTCAAAAGGGGAAATGAAAAAGAGCGCTCGGCACTAGGAACTTGCCTGACAGGCAGCCATCCCCTCTGCCCGCGGGAGCCGGCTACGATGCAGGCAGCCTTCGTGGCATCGCCGCACGCAGGAGCCATGGCCCGGCTCTGGGCAACCACTGCGGCCACTCGGGAAAAGTGCCCCTAAATTTTGGGAGCACTATGGTGATGGGAAGCCCAGGGCTGCCCGGGGTGGTGCGACCTGCCGGGGGTCCCAACTTCCCACTGCGGTGCCAGAGCTGCAGCGGGCATCCCCGAGAGCAGCGATGGGGAAGAGGGAGAGGAAGGGCCGTGAGTGGGGGCTTGCCAGGGGAAAGGGGGGACCTGGAGCTGTGTGGGGACGTGGCGGCACAGTCCTGCCCCAGTCTTGCACAAGGAGAGGGACACGCACAGCACCTGGACGCGGGACAACATGTCTTCTTCACTGATGTGCAGGGTTATCCCAGCTGGGAACTCTGCCTGCAGTACACAGAAGACGCAGGTCGAGGGCTAATTCTGCCTATCGTTTCCAAAGAGCCACGTTCAGATAAGAAGCTTAAACAGAAGTATTATCTGGGCAGCGTGATCTGCCCCATCCTACAACTGCTGCCAAAGACTTCATCAGCAAGTCCGGGTGATGCCAGGAAACAGGGCATTCCCTGGAAAAGGATAGTCCAAACAACCCTACCTGAGACAGCTCAGCGAGGGGGGCTCTGTGGCAAAGCCCCCCCAACCCCATCAGAAGAGGCAGGCTGAGCCCATCGCTGCAGCCTGGGCTGCTGCACGCTGTCCCCGGCCATGCACTTGCAAAGCGAGTGCCAGCAAGGGGAATCGGAGGAATGCACCAGGATAAAAAAAAGGGACAGTAAAATCAGACCAAGGCTCAGAAACGCCATGACAAAGAGAACCAAGAGCAGACAGGCAAGGCAGGTCGGATGCTCTTGGGCTGGCTGGAAGCTGGGCAGGCAGAGAGCAGCATCCAGGCAAGCATGGGATGAGCAGAAGGATCAGGAGCAAGGAGGGACAAAATTGACCCAAGATACACCACGCACGGGACTGCTCCCCATGGGTGACAGATGGGGTAACCCCCGACGGGGCTCAGGGGCCAGGCCTGAGTGTCCCAGGGACGGCTGCTCTGGGTGGCTGCTCTCAGCTGGGCTGCCTGCAGAGGTGAAGGAGCTCTGGAAGAACCTTAGTCTTTGCAGAAAATACTGTTTATTTTGATGCCCTGGAAATGCCTTTGTCAGCAGATCTATTCTTTCATTGTGAAAAAGCCTATTAGCTTCTGCTTTCTACTTCTATGGGAATTTATTCCTCCATCAGATCTTCAATATAAAAGTGCTTCCCTTACAGAGATTGATACCGGGTATATGAAAAGCTCCCTGTGCCTCTGGGCAAGGCAGTCCCTTCCCTTAGGAAGGATGAAGGATGGCTTTGAGAGCAAAGCACTGAACAGCTCGAGAAGATGAAATCTCAATTCCAAGGTCTGCTGTGACATCCTGGTGACCTTGGGCTGTCACCGAGCTACCCGTGCAGCGCAGGACGTGCTGAGCTTTCAGCAGGAGAGCAGTCTGTGGGCCTTGCTGAAACCTCACCACACGCATGCCCCGCACGGACCCCACACGGGAACATCCCCCAGCGAGGGCCAAGCGTGCTGGTAAAGCTTTACAAGCCCATCCCCTGCTGCTCAGCAGGCCCAAGAGCAAGGACATATCTGGGGGTCGTATGCTCGGCTACATGGGGTCTACCGCTGCCCTGAGCAGCTGGAGCTGGCTCCAAGCTGGTGCTGGAGGGGAGTACGACAGGCAGCTCTGCTCAGCAGCAAAGCAGAGCTCCGAGTAGGGCTCTGCACAGAGGTGACACAATGATCTTTAAATTCAGGCCAAGCCAAGCAAAATTCAAGCCCCTTCTCTCTGTTCACCTGTTAATCAGGAGGTAATGGCTCTCAGGACATTCGGCACAGGTTTCGTCCCTTCGCTTGCAACACAAATAGTACCAACACGGGCAACTCCTCTTGAAGCACACCCAAGTCCCTCTGCCTGTACCTCTGGACATGCTGGGCTGCCCGTGACTGCTCCAGTATCAACAAATGAACAACAGCAGGAGGAGAAAGGTGCTCATCCAGCTGCATGCGTCTCCTGAGCCAGCAGAGCGAGCAGCAGGCTAGAGACAGAGCGCTCGTACCGTGCAAGAGACAAACTTCTTTGGCAGCCTGAAACCAGGTGGAAGGAGTCACACCTGCCTTCAAATGGCTCTGGCGTCCCCCGCGCCGGGCAGCACTGGCACAGCACACAGCATGATGTCCAGGCGATGCCAGTAGGGTGAGGGTCCTCCTTTGGGCTCTGGTACCCCCTCGAGCATCCAGAGGTCAGCCCAGTCCCGTTCCTGCCCACCCAGCCCTCTGCCACCACTGGTCCTCTCCGGCCAAAAGACAGTGCTGCTGTGGACATCAACGCCTTCCCTCCGAAGCAGAACCCCCCGCCCTGCTCCTCCTGCACCCAGACCCACTCATCTCTCCGCTAGCACTGCTCCGTGCCCAGCGGCAGCCCCTGTGCTCCCGGCTCGCAGGGGGCCATGGCCTCGCAGCGCTCTGGCTCCTGCAGTGGGGATCGGGGCGAGATTAAAATAATAAATAACAATAATCATCTGCTGGGGCCATTACAGACCGCATTGCCATGGCAACCGCCTGCTGGCAGCGATGCTGCCTTGCTGATGGGAAGTATTTTCTTGGGACGGATGCAAATTCCTCCGATGCGACCCCAGTGCTGCGTGTCGCTGCTTGGGGAAAGGCCAGCGTGGAGGGAGAGGGTGACGAGGACAGGCAGTGACAGGGACCGGAGCGAGCCCTGACTGCCTGTGCAGAGGGAGGCAATCACAAACAGCCACACCGGAGCACTCCAGCAGCTCCTGTGAGCACGGCCCCGACACCAACATGTGGCACTGCCTGGCAAGGTGGCTTCTTTAACGCCAGGTGACAGAATAAATTCTCACCAGCAAAGAGCCATCATGTTGCTTTTAATTATCAGGAAAGGTCCCAAAGCATTGCAGTCTAACTTGGGCTGATGGAAACATGTTTGTCATGACTCCAATTTTTTTTTTTTTCCCTTTTCCCCCTCCTGCATTTTTTTTCTCAGAGCAAATCAGCTGGAGAGACAAATTCCCACGGGGCTGGGCCAGAGCAGACAGGGCATGTTAACCCTGGACAACTAACCTGCGCTCGGGCTGCAGCTCTGCCCGCTGTGTCCTGCTGCTGAGCCAGGACTCAGGCAGGCTCTGGGCTGCAGAACGTGACAAAACACCGAGTGGGAACCTCTCCTGGCTCTGCCTGTGGCTGCGTGAAACACAGGATTCACATTAAAAAAACCAAACACCCCCCCCCCCCCCCGCACCCCCCCCCCCAAACCCCCAACTCAAGAATTATTTAAACTCAAAGATGCCCAGGCTGAGAGTGCTCCTCTGCAACATGGTGCCCTGGAGAAGAGGGTCACATCACTGCTGCCTCCCTTTTTATCTGCCCAGAGTCAAATTTAATATGCTACAGCTTTATACCAGGCACTCTCAATTTAATAATCAAAATACCTTGCAGGGGATTAACTGCCAGTTTCCTCTCTTAATCACTATTGATATAATGAGATGACAGCTTCACAAGGAGGGGGGACATTTGTCAGGAGGGCTTTTGCTGCTGCTGTGGCTTGCTCTCCCTTTGGTAGAGGCTTAGATGCTCATCTGAGACAGAGGAGATTCAGACACGGAAGGGACGGGAGCAGGTTTGCAGGGGCAAGTTTCCAACCGTCCTCTTGCCCACAGCTCTGGCCAGCACAAGGACGACTCCTCCAGCCTCAATCCCTCGAGCTGCATCAAGTACTGGCACCTGGAAGCAATGCCGGGGGCCGCATACCAGCAGGCCAGCCTCAATGGCAGGGCACACATGCCACATGCCCATTAGGAAGCCACACTCACGTCCTCAGAGTTGAAGCAAGAAAGGTGAGGTAGAGATACAAAAAAACCCACCCAAAACCCCTCTGAAAAACATCTGCCCTGGGAAAAACTTCACTTGGCTGCGGGAGCATCTGCTGCCTGCTGGGACCGTGCTCCTCCGAGGGGACAGGGACCATGGGCACATGCAGCTAGAGGCAGGTGGATCACTGCCAGGGGATTTGGGGCTCAGGGCTCCTTCAAACACAGGGTTTTCAGTAGTGCCTTCTCCTGGGTGAGGCCCAAGCCCCACCAGCAAGAGAAGTTTGCACCAAACCCTGCCTGGGAGCTCCTGCTCTTTGTGCGTGAACCAAAGCAAGGGTAGAGCATCCCCCCTTGGGCAGCTCTGCACCCCCCCGGCTGCCACCCCCCTGCCCAGCACATGGAGGGCCCTGCTCTAACAAAAGCGCTGGAGGACCCCGAGAGCCTGCCAGGAGGGCTGCCCTCCCTTCCCTTCCAATCCCTTTCAGCTTCCAAAATAAAAAAATAGGAAATTAAAAATTTATTTCAGCAAGCCATAAATCCCTCGATAAAAGAAACGCTCAGGCAGCAGGAGAGCGCCGGATTTAATCCTCCGATAGTTTTGCTCCTTTTGTTCCAGTGGGATGATGGCTTACAGAGAGAACAGCTTCCCATGGGAAGGCTCCCACCCCAGCTCACCTCCCCGTCCTGCTAACACCTGAGCCCATGGACATCACCCCATATCCCAACCCCAGGATGGCTTTTGCCACCCATAAGGAGCTGGCAAAGGCTGTAAACTCCAGACAGCATTTACCCCCTTCCCACTGGCAGAAGATGGGTGGCTGACACCGAGATGATAACCCTGCCTATAAATCATATTTTGCCCAGATTTAGAGGAGAAAGGAGCTATTATGAGAAATAGATCAGAAGTGACACAGCTCATTATTATGAGGTGAGTCCGAGTTGCAGACAAGGGCAAAGTTAATAGAAAACGTATCCAATCCACAATGGTAACTTTAATTGTTACCACTAATGAAGCCTATTTAGGATGGATTATGTATCTGGCACTTCAGATGCAGCCCTCAATTCATCTTCTGCGTCAGATGTCTCATTGCATCAGATCCAGAGGCAGAGGGAGGCTTTTCCCCTTCCGCTGAACAACTGGGATTAAAAACCAAATTCTCCATAATCCATCAACCGAGAGGACCAGCTCTCCAGCCCAGGGCAGGGACTTTGTGGAGATGCTCACCGGGGACAGCTCACCTCCCCAGCACAGCCAGGAGCTGCTGAGGGACCGGCGGCTGCAGCATCGGCACTACGGGACCTGCTCGAGGGCAGCCACCTCCCCACCTTTCCGTCACCCTCCCTACACTATTTCTAGCTACAACAGCTACCAAAGCGGCTGCTCAGGTCCCGGGGAGGTGGCAGGCAGCTGTGGCTCTTCCATGGCCCTGCCCTGGACCAGTCCCCTCCTCCCAGCCTCCTCCCGACCAGTTTTCTAGGCACACTTCTGGAATTAAGGACAAATTGTAATTACTTTCCTCAGTAACAAAACCTTTGGAGGAAAGGGCTGGTGATAGATTTCAGGTTTTATCAGAGCTGACAAGGAGCATTACTCACGCTGCACGAGAACTGGCACCTCGTCAGACACGGAGGTCTGTGGTGACCATCCCCTGGGGCACCAGCAGACACCGGGATTTTTTTTTCGTAATATGGGAATTAAGCACGTTGTCTTGTTCAGTTCCCTCAGCCCTGCTGAGCAGTGAGCCCGGCCCTGGCACATCAGGCCATGTGGCATGAAGAGCCATCTCCTCCTGCCCTAGAGCAGGAGCTGTGCTACGGGGAAACACCCGGCTCCGCTCCAGTAGAGAGTAAAGCCACAGCAAGGAGAGACAAGTGACCTTCACAAAGGGCAGACAAAGTTTTCTAACACCGAGTATAACAATACACCGGACTACGGCACCCAGGGAGGAGGCAGAGCCTGTCACTGCAGCTTGATCCCATTTTGGGGCAAGGGCAATGAATTTCAGGATCCCTTCTCCCCTTTTTCTACGGCCACATCCACAAGGCTTCCACACACAAAGCAGTTGAGGCTGCACCCGTCTGCCAGAACCAGCGATGTCCCATTGCTACGTACAAGCCAAGCAGGAGGGATGCTGTGTTCCTGCTGCAGCACCTGCCCAGACGCAGCGCGTTCCCACTGGCAGGGGCACGTCCCGCACCCTTGGCTCAGCTGCTGCTGCCGCCTTTGGACCAGGTCTGTGTGACTTTTGTTGATTATGGTTATAATCAATCAATGAACTAATTGAGCTTGTTCAGTCTGATCTCTTAAGCCTAGCTTTAAAAACCATCTCTTCCCATTAGTCACCTGCACACGTTAATGATGGCTCTTCCTGCGCAGACAGTATTTGTGATCCAGCTTTTTTTCCCCATTTAGCTGTTACTTGAAGCCATTTATTGAAACTGTTGATTGCTTACAAGGAGGGGAGGTCTGGGGTCCATTTCAGCCCTGTGCAGTGACAGTCTCTCCAAACTATTGCTTGAAAGGTCACTGCAACCCAAATATCAGAGAGAAGAAACTGCAAAACAAGGAGAGAAGTGAGCCAGGGCTTTGGTGTTAAACTCTGCACAGAAACGGGGCACTGCGTGGTTATGCCCAAGCCAAACCCAGCTGAAGGAGCTGCCTGCTCCCCGGGTCCGGGGTTTGCCTCTCCCCACGAGGAGGCATGGCACCGCGCTGCCTCACCGCCAGTGACAACCCAGGAATCAGCAGCAAGATGCTCTTAGATGTGGACAGTGTCAACATAACCTGCTCTGAAAGTCGAGAGCAACCCTTCCAGCACTGACCTCCTGTTTACTCCTGGGTTTGCATTAGCCCATGCCTCAAGTGTCAGTAATTCACTCCTATTTAGTCTCAATTTAGCTGGATGTAGTCATGAATTATAATGACTGCTGCAGCCTCCCCCGGAGCAGGGAGCCATTAGTCACCCAGCCTCAAATGGGATCATTCCCCCTTTCATCCCCATTTTCCTTTCTCAGCAGCACTGTACAAACAGGCAGCAAATATCTTTTCAGTGCACTCAGGATTTTCTGCAAGGCAAATCAGGGCAGAGGAATTGCTTGTGAAGATGATTACTTGGCATTCAGGTGGGTGCCACAACCATGCCCTGAGGAATTATTCCATTGCCCTTTAGCAGGACACAACTGTGGTGCCTGGAGCGGCAGCAGCTGGTGCAGGGAAATGGGGGCTGGCAGCCCCAAGGACCTCCTCCTTCCCAGCATGAGCATGGGGAAGGTGTGTTGAACCTCCCATGCTGTGTTTGAACCTGAGCATCCCACTGTCCTCCAGCTTTGCTCACCCTGAAAACAGGAAACTGAAATCAAGTGAGTAATGGGAGCCACTGGAAGTCTGAGATGGATGGATCCATCTCATCTTCCATCCATCGTATCCATCATACCACTGTATTTTATCTCTGTGTCCCTTTAAATAATACTGCTTGCTTTCCACTGGGGAGGAAAAGAAGGAAAAAAAAAAAACCCGATTAAAAAGAAAAGGAGCTGAGGGGGGAAAGGATAATTATGTTCCACAAAAATTAAGGAAAAGAAAAACGATGTAAAGAAATTACTTCTCATATAAAAGGGTATTTTATAATGGACCTTTAAAGCATTCTATCAAGTAAAACCAACACATTTATTTGAAGTCTTACAGAGGAACCTTCAATCAATCAGAGAACTTCATTTTTACACTGTAATGAATTCAGCTGACCTTTGTGTTGCAAAGAGATGGTGGTTGAGGCAAGGGGGGAGCCTGCTCCAAGACACCGTGTTATCACTGTGGGCGTCTGCCTGCCGATTCCAGGCTGCAACCCCTCCCCGGGCAGCGGGGTCGGCCAGAGGAGATGCCCATCACAGCTGCAGGAGCCGCAGCCTTACCCTGGGGCTCTGGATTTAAGGAGTCTTTAAGGAGACTTCAGATGCCGCACTCGGGGAAGGGGCCGGCCACCGTGGTGAGAACGGACATCACTGGAAACTCGCTCGGAGGGTGACGCTTCTGTATGAAATCCTGAGATTAAACCTCTGCTCTCAAAGCAATTATTACCTGCTAATGTGAGCTGGGAAATCGCCTCTCCCTTCCCACCGATTGAAATCCCATTTTGTCCCCCTACATTGCAAAAGGAAGGGCATTCACTTAATAACCCATGAAAATTAGAGATGAAGTCCACGGCTTGAGTTTCCCCATCCACAGCATTTTGGATGCACCGTGAGCCCCCACAGAAGTGGAGCCAGAGGGATTTTGGAGCATTGCATTGCTTAGGGATGGAAGGACCTCAGATCTGCAAGCTTTTTTGGAGCACGTGTCCATCTCTCCTGCACTGATACAGCAGAGTGCCAGTGCGAGAACAGGCTGCTCTGGCAGAGCAGCCCCCACCCCAGGCGAGGCACCCCGTTTTCCATTCCAGGTCCCTAAATCACCCAGTGACATTAAACAGTCCAACCCCACCATCAGCTACTGCTGGTCCCGGTCTCGGGGTGCTTCTCTCGGAGGTGTAGCAGCCCCACACCTTCCCCAAAACACCTGAGCCTCTGCTGCTCTGAGGAGGGAGGGGGAAAACTGCAGCCCCCACCAGCCTTTTCTGGCATGTCATCTCCTGGATAAACAGTGGAGCAAGTACTAATAAAAATGGTGGCTAAAAATACAGAAAAAGCATTTATTATTGAGGGAAGAATCCCTTGAATTGCACCCGGGCTAATTAACATTTATACAAAGTGCACTCATCACAAACATATATTAACCTTTGAAGCATATATAAGAGCAATTGGAAAGCATATAATGAGAGCAGAGAGACACCAGAGCACTAGACTTCCCTACTGAAAATGCCACCCTTGCCTCCTCTTGGTTGAATTTTGAAGCAGTTTCCCCACAATTACCAGTTTTTCAGCACTCCTGAGGTAGGTCCTTGACACGCCCCAGCTCCCCCCTCCCCGGTCAGAGCCGGGGGGAATCGCCGACCCTGTCTGGAGGTCATGGCTGTGCCTGGACACTGCCCAAGGCTCTTCATCCCTCTTGCCTGCTATTCCAGGTGCTACGCACCCAGGAAACAGCGATCGGTTCTTATGGTGAGCCATGCTGGAGAACTCCGAAGAAAAATGAAGGATTCTGTCCAAGATTTAAATTAAACCAGCAATCAATATTGCTCCTCAAAGCAGAGGGAAGAGCAGCCATGATGCTGAGATGTCCTTAATGATTCCAATCAGCAAAGTCATTAGCAAAGTTAGTTCCCTGGCTTTTTTTTTTTTTTTAAATTGGGAAAAGTGTGAGGGACTCAGCATCTTCAAGGAAAGGCAGAGAAATGTGAAAGACATCTGGGCAGCACTCAAGCTGGAAAGATAAGATGTGGTGCCGATCTCTATGTGCCGGTTGGGCTGGTAGGGGGAAAGGGAGGAAGAGGAAAAGAAAACTTCAGAAAGAAAAATTCTGTATTTCTTCACACCACTTAACCTGTGCAGTAAGGAAATGGGTAAGTGGTCAATCTCCTACCTCATTTAACAAGAAACTAATAATGATCAATACCTGCTCCTTAGCCTCCCCTGCCCCCACTTTGTCACGCGAACTGGCACTTCCCCACGGCAGGGCATTAACACACGAACATGGCAAAACCAAATGGATGAATGGCCATTTGTGTTCAAAGACTGCAGAAATAATGCTATCCTGTGGGGCAAGGCATAAAACCGGGTCCTCCAAACAGCCTGCATTTCTTGGTTTTTATATATATTTTTTTGTTTTTATATATAGTGTAGTAAATATGTACATTTATACACAGACACATAATACACACGCCCTTGGGGAGGTTCAGGGGTCTTTGCAAGAGGGCATGGCTCCACCACGGGCTGTACCCCGGGGCAGGGCAGCACAGAGCAGGTCCCCCCGCGGTACCCGAGCAGCTCAACCTGCTGCCGAATCCAGCGAGGGGTCGGGGAAGGATTCATTTCAAGAGCCATCACCGAAACGAGGGCTTTGGTTTGCTCAGCAACCAAGAAGCACTTCTGATTTCAGTTGTGTAACTCCTCATAAATCGTCCCGGAGTCAACAAAAGTGAAAGTCATTTAACTCTGCGCTAATATAAAAATGAGTAGGAAGGAGCTCGTGCATGGCAGCGAGCACAAGATTTTCCAGAGGAACAACGAGGAGCAGTTATGCTTATAGGGAGCTGGGGTGGGAACTGGCACGTCTGCAGGCTGGTGCCAGTAATCACAGTTAATTTTACAAAGTCTGGATGACATATAGGGAAGATTTAGATGTTCTAATTACTCCGCTGAATACCAGGGGTGCTGCTGATGAGGGAGGCAGGCACATGCACATCCACACATATGCACTCAAAGCCAATTAAGAAAGAGAAAGAGCAACAAGGAGCCTGCAGGCTCACAAGCTTTGTAAAAAATAGGTCTAAGCTGACCTACCCCTTGCTGTAGAACACAGCAACCACAAACGAGCTCGAAGATTTCTGATAGCCAATTCCCAGCAGTGAGGACCTGAAAGCTTTGCACAGGGCAGGAGAGGATTCAAGCCATCAGCCAAGCTACAAAGTTGAATTTGTAGCTAATGGCGTCACGGTACCCAGCAGCATCACATACAGGGTCTTCCACCCAGCAAGGACCTGGGACAGCAGTGAGATGCCACTGATCAGTAAAACCCCGCCTCTCCAGCCCACTGTTTTCTTGGCTCTCGCTGGGTGCCCGCAACACACATCACCTCTGATGCAGAAAAAAAAAAAAGCCCCCAAAAGACACCACAGCCCATCCCTTACAAGTCTGCATCATTGCACCGCGCTCCAGCCTTCTGTGACTGGCACCATTTCTGGCCAACTCACAGAGAACCAGCACGGGATTACCGCAGCAAACCCCAGGGCCTGGCCAGCCAAGGCTGCTTGAACAAAGCTCCAGCAGATCCAGCTCCTCTCACCAGCACGCCCGGGCACCAGCTTACCTCCTCCTCCCTCTGCAGTCCCGAGAGCTCAGCAGACAGCACTGGGGAGGGGGCTGAGCCATGCAAAAACATATCTCCGTACACTTCTTTAACTTGGGACCATGACAGCTCCATTAAAACCCCCATTTGGGGTGTTGTGCATGTCTGGGTCAGTCGGACTCTCCTCTTTTCCCAGCAGCACCTCCACACTCTCCTGGGCTGTTCCAGGGCAGCTGCTTCATGGCCAACACCGTCCTGCCCACCAACCCTGCCAGCATGGCAGAGAAACTGCCCCCAGCAGCAGTCTCACTAAGTACCAGGTGGAACGACTCATTTGCTTGTTATTAGAGCCTTGAACCAGATGGAGTTGCTGATTTAACCACAGCCTTTCCTCCAGACTAGCCTGAAACCCACCTGTAGGCTCAAGGGAAGACCAGAAAGTTGTTAATAAGATACAGGTGCTTCTCTCTGTCCTCTCCTTGAGCCTCTGTTGGTAGCCAGTTCCCTGCAGAGGGATACAGAATGAAGAACTTAAGGCTCTAAAAACAAAGAGGACCTTTCATCCTGGCTGGAGGTGATGCCTTGAACAAAGGCAGGAGAAGGAAAAACTTTATTGTATTGCTGTGGTGATGAACTTTTTGCATGCTTGAATAACTTTGAAATTTTGGTATGTACTAATTAGATAAGAAAAACCTTGAGCTTTGTCAGTGGTATGTGCTAAAGGTGCCAACAGACAGGAGGCCTCAGGCCTGATGTGCCTTGGGCCCTGATGATAAGCTTTGAGTTCTGCTGAGTTTTTGCTATTAAAACTTGCCAAGGCCAGCTAACTAGGAGAAAGAGATGACCCACACTGCACGTGACCAAAGGGAGGACGCTATGTAAATGATAATATGAATATGTATGACTGGAATAATACAAATTTTGCTTGTGGTAGGTTAACGGTGCACACGATAGGTGGAGTGATCCCCTGTGCACACAGCGCTGCATTAAAGAATGCCTGCTTTCTAAAACTCCAAAACTGAGTCTTAGAAGATTTCTTTGACTGGCTTTTTCAGTAACAGAGGCATGGGAATTACCCAGGAAATCGAGCAGCAGAAGTTCAGAGATGCCTTAGTCCTGCGAGCAATGAGATGCTGCACTGAGCGTACTCTGCAAGGGGAGACGCGTTAGCCTTGGGGAAGGGGATGCTGGCTGGACAAAAAGTGCAAGGAGCAGAAGTTTTAAACAACCCCCGAGAAGCAATGCTATTATCAATATTATTTATTGCAGAGAGTGGCATTAATATTACTACACTTATTAATACATAAAGCTGTAGCATTATTACTAAAACAGCTGCAAAACACTGCATTACTATTAATGCTGGCATTAATATATTAATAATACATTATTACTGGTTTGTTTTGTGGCTTACACTTCCCTGAAATAATTTTTTTGCTCTAACTTTTGTTCATGTTTGTTCAATATTTCAGCAAGTAGTTAGGTCTAATCAGTAAGCAAGGGCCCGATTTTCCTAGATAGCAGACAAAGAGCATTTGCCTGAAAAAAGCTGGAAGCTTTAAACATGGCCCAGATTCAGTGCTGGGAGAGGAGCTGACTGATGAGGCCAAATCCTGATGCTCAGAGATGGGCTTTTCAACACAGCCGTCACAAAGGGCACAGGTAAGAGGGTCACCCCAAGGAGAGGCTGCAAGCGCTGCCCTGGGGTGGCTGCCACCACCTCAACCCCCTCTTTTGCAAACCCCAGCTCGCCGCTCCGGCACGGAGGGGTCCAAGTCTGCCCTGGACACGGTGACCGAGCCCAGAGCAACGTGGGCCACCGAGACACGGCAGTCTGGCACACAGGCTCCACAAGAAGAGCATCGTAAATCCTGGCACTGGCTAAGTGACGTTCCGCTGGGCTTTTTCCCAAATCGCACTCATTCCTCACGCTGAAATCCTACCCTGTTTTGGCAGCAAATCTGCAAAAACGAGCAGGCACGGTTCCGCATGCTTGTGCAGGAGGAAAGTCAGCGCGACAGAGAGTAAATGAGGCAGCACCGAGCTTTCAAAGCGCCTCAAGATTTCTTTGCAAGCAAAGTCAGGCATGACTGAGTTTAAAGTTACCTAAGGAGGAACTCGACCCTTTGAACACCACGAGCCATTTGTCTTCCCACCCTGGCCCAGGAGCAGAGCTGCTGAAGCCAGCTGCCCCGGCAGAGCAGCAGCAAAGCAGCCATGTAAAACTACCCAACCTCCAGCCAGTGCTGTGCTCATCCCAGTACGGTCACCAAACCCCCCTCTGCATCAGCTGCAGTCCCCAGGGCTGCCGAAAAACTCCCTGTGCGCTTTAGTCTTCACCTACAGAGTCAGAAATCAGCTGTGCCGTCTCGGTCTCACTGGATTTAATAACTAAAAAGCAGGATTGCCACAGCACGCTTGTAAAACAGCCCGTGCTGGCTGATGCTTCCTCCTTTGGCACCAGCTCCTGGAGTTGGGTGATGGTGCAGAAATCTCAGCTGGTTTTCCAGCGATGCTTACGTGTGTGGATGATTGCTAGAAAGCAGAGTCTGAAAGACTTCACAAACATAACATCAGTATTTCCTTTTTCAGTCTTGTCAGTTATATCCCAAGCTGTTGATTTATTTTGGGGGCAGGGAGGGTTTGTAATTAGTGAGGGCTGCTGGCCCTGTAATCCTTCACTGGAGGTTACAGTGCAGAAAGGAGACATCAGCGAAGGAAAAGGACTTTGTCGTGCAGGGAATGGCATGGTTGAAATGCGGATTTAGCTCATGTCTCAGAGTAATATGGGTAACCTCTCATCCCCCTCTCCTTGTCTTCTAGAATTTAGAAAACATCTTTTTAAAACCAATAAATATGTAATGGGAGAAACTTTTCATTTCCTCTGTGGTCAGGGGCAAATATTTGCATTCACAAAGATAAGAATTTGATGTTCCGGATAAGCACAGACTTCTGCTGCCCAGAAAGGAGACATTAATGCAAATTCCTGTCCACTTCTACGTTTAATAAAAGTATCACTGCTTTCATCTTGTTTCAGAAAGTCCTCCCAGCAAACATCAACGCAGTGAGCTGGAGCTGACCCTCGGCCTCCTGCGCTGCTGGGACGGATGGAGGGGTGGGATGGTGGGGGGTGGCAGCATTACCCCCCTGCCCAGCTCAGCCGTCAGCCCAGCTGCTCCCGCTGCAAGGGTACCAAATCCAGGCTGGGCTGATGCCCACCCCAACGTTGCTCTAGGTGCATTACAAGTGGAAGCTCACAACTCCCAAAGCACTCAAGAACCATTTGCAAATGTTGCTTCTTGCAAAACGGGGTGGGTATGAAAAAATGCAGGTTTGGCAACTGCTGAGAGGGACAGACAGACTCCAGCGAGCCTGAGGGCCAGGGCAGCATGGCAAAACCTGGCACGGGCCTGCACCTCTGGCACTGGCTCCTTGGTGCAATGTGCTTCTGCCTGTGCCTGCTCCCCTCTCCTGTACAAAGAAAATAGCACCTATTTAGTAAGTGCTTTAAAGATACATGGCAGCAAACTCTAGCCAGTAAGAAAGCTAAATCCTCACATCTCAAGCATAAATGATCAAAAACCTCCTGAAAAAATAAAGAAAAATCTAAAACTACACAGCTGAGTTTTAACCTTGATGCCATGCAGTCTACAGAGAAATCCCTGTTGCTATTGATTTATGTGGAAAATGTTCTGATATGCTGCGGATGGACAGCAGGATAAAAGATGAAGATAGAGCCAGAGATCATGACCCCACGGCCTTCCACGTTTCATGAACGCCCAGCAAAAGCAAGCAGAGTGGGAGTTACTTTGAAATTAATTTTGGTCTCAAACAAGCCAGGACCCAGGGTGCTCCTTCCCACAGCTGCTTTGATTCCGAGGTTTTTGCAGCTGGAGAGGGGAGAACAGGCAGAGGAAAAGCTGTGTGGCTGCTGCAGCGGGCAGAGCTTTCCTCTGCCCCCCCCGCCTGTGCTGCCTGGCTCAGAGGGACCCAGCTCCTCGCAGCTGGCAAAGTGTAGATACTGCAAGTTTCAAATAAAAACCTTACTTATCTTGCTGGGGAGGAAGCACTGGCTTTTAAATGCTACATGCTCAAACAGAAAATATTCATCTCAGCCTCTGAAGAGCTTTACACAGAACACAGCCTCATTTTTTCTTAGGGTGTTTTTCCTCCCTCACGATAAAAAGCATCCACTATCAATATTCTTCTAGGATTTTCTTTCCTTCATGCATACACACGTTTCCTCATTCTCTCCCTTCTGTAGCTGTGCCATTGCCAAGGCTTTGACCTTTTGGAGCCTGCTGGGGCTGGGGAAGTCCTGCGGCAGAGATGGCCAGGCAGCATGGCCAGAATCTGTGATCCCGTGAACCTGTGGAGACAAAAGCAAGCGCAGCTTTATTTGTACAGCTAATTGCAATATTGTTGGCTACTCACAACTGCTCCACGTAACCACCGCTGGTCCTGGTGCTCCCTGTGAGCGCCGAGGATCTGTAGTGACTGGACTAACAGGGCACTGGTGGGTGCTGTAACCTTGGGCTGGTGGCAGGACAGGACCTAGTTTGCCTTCCTGGATCAGCCACTAATTTACTGAGAACAAGTAAAAGAATTCTGCCATGTCTTTGTTCTCCCACCTGGATGTCAAAACCTTCCTTAGCATTAGGTGTAATTAAGGCTACTGGCTGCACAGGTCCAAAATGCATCTGCTGCAGGCAGCAAGTTCGCCTGGGCAGGGCTGTGTGCTGGCCAATAGCCCCTATAGAACATCAAACCCTGTAAGATCCACCCCCAGCTCCACTGCTTCAATCTGCATCATGATTTCAAAGCACTTAGTGGTGCAAAGCGCTCAGAACAGCTCTGTATTTCATTGCAGATCAGCAGTGGGGGTTTTTTGAAGACACAACTTGTTTAAAGTAACTCAACTTGGAACTCACACAGGACGTGAGTGGCAATTCCAGCGGTCAGTCCCTGCCCACCATGAACTGTAGCTGTCTTGAAATAAGCCTATCTGTGGGACAGCTTGGCTGTTGCTCTGGGAAAGGCACTGGGGCGCTGAGGGGTACCGCAATTTCACCTCCAGCAGGCACAGCCCCAAGCGAGCTCTGCCTTGGGGCAGGGAGCTCACCAGCTGTGAGCAGAAGGTGCTTAATTTCCTTCGCATGTCTCTGTTTATGGGGATGTTTTATTTATTTCTGTATTCACTTGGTAATTGCCTGGTGGGTAGGAAGAGAAGGTGGTTAAACTGTTTTTTCCCAGGTATTTTTTAATGCATTTTTAGCATTCCTACAGGCCCCGAACCAGCAAAGCATCAATTTAACTTTGAACACACCGAGATGACATTGTCTAAGGCACAGAGAGGCTGACACCCTGATCCCCCAGGGACCGGTGAGACCCCAACTGGCAAAGCCCCCGCTCCGGCTCCATGAGCACGTCACAAATGTCCCCACAGGAGCCAGCAGCGCAGCAGTGGACCCGCACACGGGATCGAGGACGAATTGCTCATCCTGGAGCACTGCCGTCCCAGTCCCCAGCTGGCTAACACAGCTCAGCCCCCAGGGTGGACAGCAGGGCTCCTCTCGCTGCCTTTGCCCTGGGTGCACGGCTGGCACTGGCTGCGGGACACAGCAGGGACACGGGTTGTTCTTCTCCCAGCCCAAGGGGCAGGAGTCACTGTGCCGAGAGTGATCTGTGATTTCTCTCCTTCTGAAAAAGGCTGGAAAGCCTTGGTGGTATTTTCACAAAGAGTTCAGGGGAGAAAGAAGTTACGCTGCTGTAAAATCATCGGGGTTAAGAAACCAATTTCCTTTCTAGCTCTACCTCTGAATACAAGGAGAATCCAGTCATTAATGACTTACAAAAGTTTAGGGTGAGAATGCACTAGAGCTGAGAGGAGAACGAAGCCCGGACCTCCTGTGAGCTGGTCCCCACCTCACAGGCACATCTGCAGCCACTCTCCTCCCTGAAGAACACTCGGCACTTTCTATTTTTATCCTTTGTCAGTGCACATCCCTACCTGTGCCAGAAAGGAAGAAAGAGGAAAGAAAGTTCAGAGACTTTGTTGAGAGTCAAAGAGAAGATAAATAAAAGCCCCGTTTGCTCAGAGGCAGACCTTCAGGATCTCAAAAGCTGTTTTTCCTCTGGTGCTGCCAGTCCGGAGTGGCACCGGAGGCAGCTCTGTCCTCTCTCACCTGGCCCGAAGGCAGCAATCCATGCCCACCTTCACGGGCATCGGCAGCCTCTTTCAAAGGTCAGGAGACAGGATTTTGTCCAGCGTGTACATTGCGATCCTTGCTTTTCTGCTACTCTTGCTTTCACTCCTTTCCCTTGGCCCCGGGCGGTGGGAACGGGCGGCTCTGTGGGTTAGTGTCATGAATCAGCACCCAACCTGGGACGTGGAGGGGAGGCGGGAGCGGAGGACGAAGGAAGGATGTACACATAAGCACAGTCCCCATCCAGGAACAAGTGTGCCTCTTCGGAAAGAAGCTGGGCACTGCTGATTCAAATCCATATACAACCCATTTTAGAAAGTCCAGCATCTTCCAGGCTTTAACACCTGTATATGTAGGTCATTCTCTCACTCTGTGAGGAAGATAAGTGTGCAATAAAACATATATATGAATGTGCAGCTTTGAAATGATGATAGGGAAGACAAGCTGAGAAACTGCACTTGGCAGAGCAGAGCAGAGGAGGCACCCAGAGCCCCTGCAGCCACCGTCCCCGGGAGGGCTCCAGGAGCTCTGCTGCCCAGCGGTCCAGGGGCCGCAGGCAGGGCTGGCCGGCCCTTCACAGCCCAGACCGTCACCCTGCCTGCACTCATGCACTGAGCTCCTTTACTTGACTAAATTCAAGATAATATCTGAAAATGCCCAAACTTGCATTGAAATTAATGGGACTTAGATGCCAAAATACCTTTGTGTATGTGGCCCTCTAAGTCTTTATCTTGATTCAATATTCTTTGGAAGTCAGTGTAGAGTGAAGAATAGGTTTTCATCTAAGATTTTGCTGACTAGAAGTCATGGGCTGTAGGTAAATCTCACCTGGTAATATCTTACCCGTCAGAGCCCTTTCAAAACTCTGGGTAGCACAAGCATCCATCAGGGCTGACACATTAATTCAAACAGCGTTATTTTCACATCATTTAAGATGTCTCTTCCCACTTTTGTTTTGCAGTTGAAAATATTTTTGAGGCATAACACAAATGCCATCCTCACCCTGCTGCCTGCAACCACTGCTGCGGTCCACAGGGACTATTTGCATTCCAGTCAGAATTAAGCATTTGAAGGGGTTTAGATTTAATCCCATTCAAATATGCATTTTGCTTGGGATAAAAGAAAAAGTGGCACTCTCTTGCTGAAACAAATCAAGCCCAGGTGATGCTGACAGTGGCAGGGGTTGCTTTACACCTCATTGCATATGCAGGGAATAAAGATAAATCACAGGGGCTGGAACCAGAATTAAGCTCTGGTTACAAGTAACGCAGCCTCAGCCTCAGCTGCCATAGCAGGATTAATGCATCCATTTAAAATAGATCACTATGTGTGTGTGTGTGTGTGTGTGTGTGTTTGGACAAGGCCATGTCATCATGTAGGAGCGGGGACTGGGAAGAGGCAGTATCTGTTCTTCACTACGGGCAGATTTGCTCTGGAGGCACGTTAGACCAAGAAGCAAATCACTGGCTAACGTGGACCTGACGAGCCCCAAGCACCCTGTGTGGTCATGCTGGGTCCCAGGAAGGTTTGTGACCCTGTGCTGGACCAGTGTGGGTGAGAGAGGACTATCTGCATGTCTTGTCTCTCTAATGGTGGCATAAATGATGCCAAGCCTCAGGGCAGGGGGTGAGCAGAGCTGGAGAGGCTGGTGCACTGCCTTTCAGCAGCATGCCCATGCAGCCGAGCTCCACGCTGCTCCCCTGCAGCCGCCCGCCCAGACTTGTGCCGTTCAGGTGCTGCTCCCTGGAAGGGACAATTCTTGGTCATTGCTGCAAGGCTGTGCCCAAGGGAGCACTCCTCACAGAACCTCCGCCTGCCAGGACACAAATCTGCTCCCCCCAAAATGAGATCTCAAAAAAGAGGTGCCGCAAAGACCCAGCTGCCAGCCGTGGCTCGGGCAGCCGATGTTGAATTTGAAGGGACTCACTCGCCCATTCAAGCGCCCAGCAGGTCACCCTCGGCAAGAAGCTCAACTCCACTGACTTTGAAAAGCAAACTGGCTGCATCCTCGCCGGCTAAAATCCTGCTTCCCCCATTTATACCAACCAGAGAGGCGGCTGCCTCCCCCTCCCGGAGCCCCTTGCTGAAGACCGAAGGGTAGCTGCAAGAAGACGTGCTGGGAACCCATTAACCTTCAAAGGCCACAGGGAGACCTCAGAGCCAGCAAAAAATGCAAATTGGCCTCCGCGCCTTCCCCTGTAATTGCTTTGGAGAGGGTTTCGTGGGATCAGCTGGACTTCAAGGGGGTCTCTCGCCAGCCAGCGGCTGAGCCGTCCCCCCTTGCTGCCCCTTGGGCTGCGCAGAGCACCCAGCAAAGCCACCGGCCTCCCAGGCCCCCTGCATGCCAGCGCAGGCTGGGGCTGGATCTGGCTCGAGGGGCTCTCCCTGCCCTCTCCGGCTGCTCTTGGGGTGCACGGCTGTGCCACAGCGCTCCTGCCCTCCCCCCAGTTATTAAAACGCTTATTCCAAACCTCCCCTCACTTTCTGTGTTTGCGTCTGAGCCACATCCCTCTTCTGCAAGGTTTAATTCAGTTTTCCTCAGTTTCAGCCAGATTTGGAGTAACCTAAAAAACAACATGTCTTTGAGGATCTCCTTCCCTTTCCCAGCCTCAGGCAGAGACACAAAACGGGTCCCAGACAGAAATTCAGGGGTGGGTGACACAAAATGCTGCTTCCTGTGTGGGGAGAAGACATGGGGCTCCAACAGTCATGGACTGAGGTTTTCTCATTCTGTCTCCTTGGTGAAGCTGGGAAATATCCTGCTCTGGAGCTGCTACTCCCTCCCAAGCGCAGTGAGAGACAGAGACACCAACATGGGCTTCCCAGCCAGAGAGACAGTCTGATGCAGCTTGTTTATGACAGGCAGAGAAGTCAAATTACGGAAAACATAACCTGGAAGTTAAAAAATGGGGACATGTTAAATGTTAAATGAAAAATTAAGCATTTATTTTTGTAACATTGATTTTTTTCATCGGTTTAAAAAATGTTCATTTTGAACACTTTTTTTTTCCAGCAGGGGAAAAAAAAGCACAGTATATAATAAACATTTCCCTGTTAAAAAAGTTGATTTTGATGTAGCTCCATATTTCATTTGTTCAGCAGTAACTGCTCTCCGCCATCTATTTGCATAAACATTTAAGGGAAAATAGTTTGCTGAGTTTTTTCTACTCCCATGAAGGACTCGGGTCACATCCACTCTGTAGTTAGGGAAGAAGCAGGACCAATTTGCCTCCATGCAGATTTACCGATTGGCACAGAGCGTTCTCCTTTGAACAGACACGAACAGCTTGACATGGGCACTGCTGCATCTGCTCACCGCTTGGTAACCAGACACAATTTACAGCTGCCCTGATCGTACCCAGCTACAAACGACCACGCAGCCAAAATGCCTCTTCTGCCCGCTAATTACAAAATTAACTTAAACAAGCATAAAATAAAGGCTATCAACCTGAACTGTTGGACAAATAGGGGGAGAGATTAAATTAAGGTATAGCCAATGCTTTGGGGCATGCAGCTCTGGCCTGGAAGATGGGTTACTTTGTGCTCACAGGCTTCTGGTGTGGGAAAATTCCCTGACTGTGCCTCAGTTTCCCCTTGGCCATGAACCCCAATAACTGCCAACCTGAGCCCTTTCCCAAAGGCTGAAGACAGTGGAGTGACTCTGCAGGGGTGACACCCACCAGCATTTGGCTCAAGTGTGTGTACCAAGTGGTAAGCTGTGCAGAAATGTTCTTACACGCTGACGAAGGTGGCTCCTCTCCTGCACGACGGCTGTTGCTTTCACAGTTGCCTGTTCTTGGAAGGGCGCACACATCACTGCTCAGCAAATACATGCCTGCAAATAGGCATTTTATTAAGGGGTTTTTGCTTATACATTGTAATTTAATACAAAGCATATTTTTTGTCCTAAGAACAAGAAAGGAGCTCTCGGATCCCCTCACTTTCTCATCCCTTTATGTGATAAATCATGGCAGCATTATTCTGGCCTCAAACATTTCCAATGAGAGGGGATATCAAAGTGGGTTTGGTTTCCTGTGTGAGCTTTTAAACGCCTTGTGGTTTCTCAGCACATTTTCTTCTCTTTGTGTGGTGCATCTACCTCCCTCCTCTTCTTTTCTTCTCTCCAGGAAGGCTGAGATTTCTTTTTAAGCAAAGAAAAAAAGATTATTTTTTTCCTTCTTTGTTCTGCTGCTACTTCCTAAATGATTCCTCCTTCCTCTCCCGGGCCCCTGCTGCCCTCTCCCCGAGGCAGCACAAAGGGTGAAACTCCTGAGGCCTCCCAGGATCTCGGGAGTCCTTCCACGGGCTGCGGCCAGCAGCGTGTGTCGTAGGCAGGGCTGGCACAGACAGAGGTGAGCAACTCCGTCCAGCACAGAGACATCCAGGGCAGAAACTGGGGAAACTAGCTGGGGTGCAATGGTAGGAGTTCCCTGGCTCTGCGCTCAGGGCGAGAGAGCTGAAGCTCCCGGGTTAGCCCACACAAACCGTCTCTCCCGGTCCTGCCTGTACATTGGTACCCATCAGCATTCTCAGCTGTGCAGGGAGAGGACCGCCAGCCCGGCCACGAGAGCTGCCCCTTGGGCTCGGCCTCTCTCCTGCTGCCGAGGGCATGGGCAGACCCGTGCCGCAGCGTGGGTGCTGGCTGGGTGCTGGCTGGGTGCTGGCTGTCTCTGGCTGTGCAGTTCCTCTCAGGGCTCTGCCGTGCCGTGTCACCTAACGCAGCAAGGCTATGATCTCCACCAGCTACAATAACGCAATTAAGAAATAATTTCCAAGAGCACATTGTCATTAGCATCTCATACTTGGTAACGCCGGCAGCAAATTGAGGTTTAGTGCATTGTCTCAAGTCAGGCTGATCTACTCTGACAGTGATCAAATGATCTTAATGATTTGTCAGGCAGCTGTCATATCCAAATCTGTTTATGATGGGGACCGGGAAGCAAAAGCAATTCAATCAGTTTGTTTACCATCAGGATGGGCCTGGACACCCCAGAGTCATTAAAAGAAGAAAAGGCATCTCAGAAAAGCTTGAGCTATTTGATTACAACAGGCACCATGAGCAGGTTTTCTCCACCACAGCAAAAGACTTTCAAAGTGTATAAATAAAAAACTACAGCAGCGTGAAATTTGACCAAAGCAAGCCAAATTAAGTGTCCAAAGCCCTGGGCACGAGGGTTTTTCTTTAATAGCTTTGGTGACCTTTAGGGGTGGGTAACCTCTCAGCATGAAACAAGTATTTCTCTGATTTGCATGGCTTATCTGTAGATAAGCTGCATGTGTAAGTGGGCTGGGAGAAAGGGAATGAGGGGGTGCTAGAAATGGGAATCACCCTTTGAATCAAAACACCCAGGAGAACTGGAGTGCCGTGGACACATGCTGAAAAAAGCTGATGGCCTTCAACCCACCCTGCATGCAGGTCCTGTGGTGACCCTGGGAAGTCTGGAGCGAAGACAGAGGCAGTGGTTAAGGAGGAAGAAGATGGCAGCAGAGCAGAGGTCCTTGAAGCCCCAGACCAGAGGTGCCAAGGTCCAGCTCTGTTCCTGGTCCCAGTGCTGTGGGAATTGGTGCAATGCCACTTACCAAAGCCTTGGGGCTCCATTTTTTCCAGACTGGCACTGTCACACAGACACATCAGGCATTGCATCTAACCCCGTGCAAAAGAAGTTTTGGTGTCACGTTCCCGCGAACACCACCCTTTCTAACAAACTGGCATGTCCTGAGGAAGCTCAGCTTTGCTGGAGCGCTCCCAGCCAGCTCTCTCTGAGAGCTAAAGCAGTTTGCAAATCCGCACCTCATCTTCTATTCCATTTAAATGATCTACCATCTTTAGCAGGGCTGAGCCTCTCCAGAGCCTGTATCCAAGGCAACAAGAGCTACCAGGGAAAAAATGGATCCAAGAAGTTATTAAAATCACAATATCCTTTCTGAGCAAGGCAGAGATAATGAGCGCGCGTTACACTGGTTCCCTGCACCGTGGGCTGGCTACAAGCCACCTGCTGGGTGAAGCTCCCTGGCTGGTTACCAAACACCAGCTTTGTGAAGGTGTTCAAGGTCCTAAAGATATCGAGCAGCACCTCTGTACCTCTAAACATCAGCCCAA
Source organism: Pandion haliaetus (assembly GCA_013401275.1). Classification (NCBI taxonomy): domain Eukaryota; kingdom Metazoa; phylum Chordata; class Aves; order Accipitriformes; family Pandionidae; genus Pandion; species Pandion haliaetus. Next base: position 537,367 of record VYZV01015913.1, on the reverse strand, counting down.
ACCCATAAAACCCCAGAATTTATTCACTACCTGTGGAATCAGCCTCCAGCGCAGGACAGCAGCTTTTCTAAGCGTTAGGAAGGGACCTGTATTTCAAATTTACAGACATTTGGGGAATTTCAAGATGTTGAGGAATCAGTAGTTTTGCAAAGAGGAAAATGTGAAATGCTGCCCTGGTTTCCACGCAGTGCTCGTAGCACCCCCGGACCCACGTGCCACGGATGAGGCTGGAACCCCAGGGCTGCTTCTGGGTCCATCCCTCGGCACGTTCTTCCCTTTTCCATACAGGAAGAGAGAGCATGGAGATGTGGTGAGCCCAGACCTGGAGGCACTGATGGTCCTGAAGCTCCTGTGTTGGGCAATACCCTGAGCAGCCCCCAGAAACAACCCCGAAAAGCAGTGGCTTTGCATGAGCATCAGCGCTGGGGTGTTAGAGGTCAGGGGCCGCGGCAGGCAGCCACCGATCGCTCTCCCCGCTTTGCATACGAGGCTACATGATGCTGCTGCAGTAATGAATCACTTCTGTGTGTGTCGCTAAGTGCTTTATAAATCCCAGGATTAGGAGAACATGTCAAAACACTCACACTCTGCGTGCACTTGGCACGAGACGAAACCTCCTGGAGTCAGACTGAGAAAAAGATCGCAGTGTAATTTGTTTTGATGTCTCAGGACTCCAGATCCTCCAGTTCCATCACAGGACAAACTCCCACTGATTTTACAATGAAGGACAGCTTTGCCTTGCAAGCTCAAAGTCAAAATCTGGGATTATCTTTCCTCTCTGCCTCTCCAGAGCAATGCACAACGTTAAAGATTTGATTTGCAAAGAGATTGTGCAAACATTTCTCTTTATCCATCTCTCTGTTTGAGCTGCTCAAAGATTTTAAAGCAAAATGCTGATCTCTCCTGGGATTTATACTGAAACCAAAGGAATCAGCTGAGCATCAGTTCCATAAACTGCATCCATATTTGCTCAAAAAAGGGAGCAGATTCTCTTCAAAATAAGCCCATGAACAGCAGACAGTCAGAGAACTGAGGTGATCCTTGGAAAGGCTGCCAGTGACTTCAGCAAACCCACAGCAAGTCTTAGTGAACAAGGTCTGAATTTCCAAGAATCAAGAGATTTTCTGTGGCTGTTGAATTTTGTCACAAATATTCATAGAGTCGCGGTGAGTGGGTTCCAGACAGATCCAGGTAATTAATGCCTGGCATTAACGTGCAAATGCAAGCTGACATCCAAACCACCTCCCTGGTCAAAACTGCGACAGCTCCACCAAAACCACCCCCCAGCTGTGCATCTGCCGCGGTGGTGGATGTTCAGTCCTACGGTACACATGTGCTTACGCTGGCACGGCTCTGGGTTGGGAACCGGAGCAATTTGTACCAGCACAGTGCACCCATGTACCAGAACAACTGCATCTGTACGGTGTCTGTCTTGTATAACTATGACAGGAAAACAACTGAAACATTTTATGATATTCCTCAGCTTGCAAAATTATACCAGTATAGCTTTTAAAATGACGATTAACCAAAATTCACAGCTTCAATCACGGAGTCATTAATTCAGTGGGTTTTAGTGTATTTTTCAAATGAAATGTTCAGCAAAGAGTATTTATTCATTCTTCATTGCTTTCTAGCTGTAAAAATAATAAAATTAAATTTCACTCTCAAATTCAAACATGACTTTAGAGGTAGAGGCAGTCAAAACAAGCACAGGAGAATGGCAAAAATGTTCACAATGTTTGCCCACCCTTTCCAGATCAAAACTTAAGGCTTTGATCACTGGTTTAGTTTGGCAAATCCTGGTTGAATAATAGGAGCAACCCCCCCTCAACAGAAACATTTGACTTTTTTTCTTGGTTTTCCCTCTCTCCAAAACCAGTATTTTGATGGAAATACTTGTCAGAAAATGAATAAACTGGGTTTGGAGTTAGGCTTTTTTTGCGTATTTCTGCTATAAATAGCCCCTTTAACTATGGCTACTTCGTTGCAGCACTCGCCCAGCTCCGACTGCAGTTGTGGCGGGGATGCTCAGGACCCGCATCGCGGCAGGACCCGGGCCCTGCCTGCGTCAGCCGCTTCCCCGTCACGCCGCGGCCACTTTCCCCCATGCTCCGCAGAGCCAAGTACCAGCGTAACGATTGTTTCTCTACAGAGATGATCACAGCAATGCCCCAAAAGCCCAAACCTATATTTATTTGTTTTCCTTTCATCCTCCCAAGTTAAAATATTTATGAGGTTTCTCTAAACTGCAGGCCTGGAGCACTTATATGTGCTGGGTTAAACACCCACACACCTGCTCTGAGCCGGGCTTTGGGCTTCGCTTCACCTCCAGCCTCGCTGTCCACACTGGATTGCCCCTGTGCTTTCCCCTTCCCCTTCCCGCGGTCCCTTCCCAGTGCCCAGCACCCGGGGTCAGACTCTGCACTCCTCCGGCACAAGGAGCATCAATCGCCCCAGCACCACCCGGGGTGCCCCCGGCCATGTCCTGGGTGGGTCAGTGCAGTGACAGGGGGTAAACCTGGTGGAGTGGCCAGTAAATGCAAACCTGCTGCACGCTGCTATCGAGGGCATCTTCCAAGAAGCCCCTTGGGCTGAGCTGTTCAGAGATGTGGCCGGCATAGACATCTGTGTGGCTGACCCACCTCCCCTCTGGAAAGACTCAGAGATGATTCAGCCAGAATAAAGTTGGGCCAGTGCATGTCCCTGGGTCTCTGCTGTGATTTCCCTGGGGTGTCTGTGTTTGCTGCTCTGAGCTTGGAAAAGAAACAAAGGCCGGCACCGATTCCCACGCAAAGCGAAGGAGAGCCCACCGGCGCGGTGTCACCTGGCTGCCCCCTGCTCCTGCCTTCCCAGCCCTGCTCTCTGAGCTGAATTTACTGGAAAGCAAATAAAGAGGAACAAAGTGAGGTGACACGTCTCTACGCCGCCTGCAGTTTGCCACTGCATGGAAAAGCAGCATTTGCAGCCCAAGCTTTGCAGAGGGGATGTGTGGTTTTGGGGTGCTCAGTGATGTGTCTACGATTGAAGTAATTTCCTCTGCCCTCAGATGCCGACAAGGCTCGCAAGGTATCAGGCAAGATCTCCTCTGCAAGGGGCAGGAGGGAGACTGTCTTTTTCCTTTTCTTAAAGAGATGTAAATAAGGAAAGCAGCAGCAATCAGGCTGCCATCCCTAGGACAGCATCTCTGGAGCTTATTCTTTTCACCACGGGGGTTTGATGAAGGCAAACTTTCCCGACTCACTGCAGCACATGCAGAAAGAACCTGTTTCCAAGGAAACAGGGATCTTTTGCATGTCCAGCATGTGGTCAGGGTGGGGAAAGAAAGGTTGTGAAGACAGAGCCTGCCTTCCTACATGGCTGCTGCTGCCCTCCCTCCCTCCCAGACAGGCATGGAGCATCCCCAACGCACACCATCACATCCCAGTCAGGCAGCATCTGTTTGGAGAGGAGGGCTGGTGCAGCCACAGTTTCTAACTGCCAACAGCAAGGTTCCATGCAGTACTGAGGTCCTTGTTTTAATTTGGAGGAGATCGGCAGTTTTCATCTCTGCTTCGCCTGTAAATTTTAGGGACCAGAGCATCCCCCAAAAGAGTAACATGGACAACCATAAGGAGGTTAATAATCCAGGCAGGACTTGGTTACTCATCCTCTACCTTGCCTAGCCAGGGCAAATTGCCCCAAACCAGGAGTTAACCCCCAAAGCTTATCACCTCTCTAGCCAGGAATAGGAACCAGGTGCCTTTTACTGGTCCAGGACTGAGACGCAGGAAGATACCACACTTACCACTTTGCCACGTAAAGGCTGAAGCACAAAGGAACACGCCACCTGATACACTACAGCACTACCTACCACCAGCCTCCTTTTTGCTGGGGAGATGTCAATAAGCTGGTGTGAAGCAAGCCTGTACCCCAGCACCCGGAGGGGAACCCACCCAAGCCACAGTCCCACTGTGCCGGTGATGTGTTTACAGGCACACACGGCCAGGGGTTGTCTCTTTAATCACCTTTTGGGGCCACCTCCTTGCAGCTGCCACCCCCAGCAGGTAACGCCAGCCCAAAGCAGCTCTGCCCGCAGAGGGGCTGCAGCAGATGTAATTTGTGCTCTCTCGCACGCTGCGAGACTCCTGGCTAAAAGCTGTGTGCGTGGCTCTGAAGCCGTGTGCATCTGCAGCTATACATTTGCAGACACTGTGTCTATAATTAATTAATGTTTGTACAGTGCTTTTAAGATAAAGTGGCATATAAGTACCAACTATCATTATTATTAGACCCATCCTGATTTAAATCCATCAAAAGCCAGGAAATTGGGGGCTTAAGAGCCTGGCAGCCTGGTCACACAGCGCTGCTAAAACTCCTGTCTTTACGCTCTGCATTTTACTCAGCAGAGTCAGTTAAGTCACAAACCTCAGCTGGGGATTTGCAGACTTAGCCCAAAGTTTACTGGCTTTTGTATCTTGAAGGGAGAAATCTCTCACGAAAGGGACCTTTGTCAGGGAAAAAAAACCCCAAACCCCTTAATGCATCAATTCAAGGGACCTTCACGGCCCCTCCCCAGGCTTTAGCACGTGCACCCAGGCAGCACTGCCGTCAGGGCTGGGTGTCAGCAGTGCTTGCCCTGCTCCAGCCAGCACTGCTCCGTGCATGGGGCAGGAGCGAGGACAGACGGCTTCTCCACGGCACCTTCCCTGGCTGCCCTCTAAGTCAGGGTTGGGTTTTTTCCCTCTGTGTTCCTATTATCAGCACTGAAAACCCTGGTTACAAAAATACTCATTTTAGCTGAGTTCATTTTAAATGTCAACCTCTAAGAGTTGGGGAGGGCTAATTAGTAAAGGGAAGGGGAATGGGGATGTCGGGAACTTTAATTTCACTCAGTGCAGCCAACCCTGAAGAGAATTCAGAGCTCGCTATTAGCTACACGCCTTTAATTTGACTCCAAATGTTAGTCAGTAACACCAACTAATGGGAAGAAGGTGCAGAACAGAAAGTGCTAATGCCAGGCAGGCCCCGGTGTCTCCATGCAATGTGCTAATTGGGGGCTTAAATGGGTGAGGCCGTGGACGAACAACCCTCTGCCCAAACCACCCTGACAGCTGGTTTCGCTGGGCTGCAGAGGGGCTGGCGGCTGAGCACCCGCTAGAGCGGGACGCGATTCACAGGGCACAATAAAAGGGGTGTCGGAAACGTCACGTAACTGCTCTTGCAATCAATCAATTTGAGTTCTGTGCCAAAAAGAAAGAAAGAAGGAAAGAGAGAGGGGAACAGAGAGAAGGGAGGGCTGAGAAAGCAGAGGCTGCTGCCTCTTCCTCCTGAGCCAAGGCTGGCAAAGAGGAGCCGTGAGCCCTGCCAGGTCTCTGCCTTGTGCCTCACTTGCTGCTTTCCACCTGGTCAGTAGCAAAAAGAGAGTAATTAATTCCTTTTGCTTCCAGAACTGCTTTCTTCCATTTTCAAATTTTTTAGTTTTTTCATTTTTATTCTGCAGGACACTGAACCAGTACATACATCAGGCCTTTTCTCCTCCCTGCTTACAAACTTCTGGTCTGGAGCAATGTCTCCTCAAACAGATGCAACAAAGTCCTGCTGACAACCCCTGCAGTCCCCTTCTCCATCTCTCCCATATCACAGGCTGTTTCCAACCTCTGGTTATTAAACCTGTTCTCTCTCTCTAGCATCAGCACGTACGTGGGATTGCAAATGCACCGATGGTTTGCACAGGGTGAGGACCTTCTCATGCAACCCACGAGAGGCACCGTCTTGTAGGATCCTGGGCATCATGGCTGAGCAACTGATCGCTCCCATACCCCAGTTCACGTGGCGCTCCTCTGATACTGGACAGACACCAAGCTGTCGGTGGGACAGAGAAGGCACAGCAAGGTGGTGGTGATGGTAGGAAGTCCTGGGGCTCCCTCCCTGTCTTGGCGCTAGGTTTTCTTTTCAGCAAACACTTTCTAAAAGGAGATCCAAAAAGTTTCTGGATTTCTTGGATTTCTGGATGTTGTGGGACTGTGACACCTAGCTCCTATGAGGTCCTGAGCTCTTTTTGAGCCCTGCAATCTCAAAGGCAGCCTGAGCCCCTCACCCCAACTGTACACCAGCCACCCCAGCCCTGCTGAAGAGCTTTGCTGGGTCCTGCTGGTAGGTTCAGCCACACTGGTCTCTGGCAGGAGATGCCTGGGAGCAGGCAGCCGTGGGACGGGGAGGGGGAGGAGGACGTGGGCAGAGCTGCAAAGGACCCTCGTCCCCCTTTGAACTGAGATGCATGAAGGCAGGCACACCTGCTCCGCGCTCAGCAGACTAGATGTTCATGCAACATCTTCCCAAAGCCTGCGCTCATCTTCAAATCGTTCCCGGGGATGGAGGGATCAATCGCATCACTTTCTGAAGTGTCCAATAGTTAATTGCCTTCTCTGTTTAAAAAGTTGGCATTATGACTTGGGTTAGATCATTTGAATTTCCCTGTTCATTATTTTAACCCCTCTGTGATACAGACATTTTCATACCCAGCTGCATTCCCCCAGTACAGAGCGTCTTTGCTGGGCCCTGGGAAAGGCTTCAAACGCGCGTGTGATCTCCCGTACACACAGAGCCCAACCCGGGACCGGAGGACTGCAGTGGGCTCCTCTCCTCTCTCCCATGCTGAGGCAGAAGGCCAGATCCTGCTGACACATCTTCCTGTCTAACCTTTTATCTGCCAGGGGGAGGATGTGGTTTCAGATTCTGCCTGTGAAAACTGTTATGAAATATCAATGACATAATTTTATCTACCTGCAGAACTGACAGGCATATTTCAACAGTGGTATATTATCAATTATAAGCCTAACAGAGCATGTTCCCCCATCTGATTGTTGGAAAAATCACTTGTCAAGGGCTGGTAAAGACCACAGCTGTCTTCTTCATATAGACAGCCCTGCAAGAGATGCAAAGCTTCTGTGGTACAATGCTTTTTCTTTTTCTTCTTTTTTTTTATCTCTGGTATAATAGAAGAGAACTGAACAAGGTGATTTCTATAGTGTCTTTACACCGACAATGTTTTACAAAGCAATGAGTTAGATACTGGCAGCACAGCGACAATGTTAATCAAACACCGCAGTCGCTGTGGGCATGGGTATGGCTCACGCACATCCGACGGGAAGAGCCGAGCCAGCCCCATTGCGCAGGACCCTCCTCTCCCCCCCTGCAAGTGCTTGGTGCCTGGGGAAAGGAGGCTTTGCTATTTCCGCACCAGCCAAGAAAAACCTTGTTTCCAAGAGCCACGTTCGAGGCCATACCCAGTGCCCCTCCACTTCCCTGTGTCACGGGGCTGGGGGCTGAGCTGGGGCCTGATCCCCGTCTCACCTCCGACGGCCGCCGCAGCCGTCACCCTCTGCAGTGCCCATGGGTTCATCTCTTGGACGTCACCTCGCCCTCCCATTGCCTTCTCCAAACCCCAGGGTGATCCTCCCATAACACGAATCATGGGTATCCCCTGGAGATAACGAGCTATAACGCTTCTCATAACGGGCTTAGGCTTTGCAAGTTTTCTGCTTTAGTGCATTACCATCTATGTGGACACAATGCCAATTAGAACTACTTACAGACAGGATGATGCCAATTAGAACTCCTTACAAACAGGACAGGGGGATTTCTAATTATTAAAAAGCTTTAGCGCTTTAAAAACCTACAACAAGAGAGTGAGAAAGAAAAGACTTAATCAGTTTTGCTTTGGAGTTGCCTCAAATTTGTAATTCAATCAAACCTCCCATAGCAGTAAGGATGTCTTTCTGATATTCACAGGAGCTTTCCAGGGGCTATAATCTCCGAGAGATTTATTCATACTTTCTGCATTAGCTTAAGACTATTTTGGAAGAAACGTCTCTCCCTCCCTCCCTCCCATCAGCAGAGCTCCAGAGGAGATATTAATATTAAAACAATTCAATTACTATGACTTGGGGAGAACACAGGTCCTGGGGAAAGGGCTGTTCATTATGCCATGCCACGACAGCCCTCGCTTTCTGTTCCCAATATCCCCAAGTTGTTGTTCTGAAAGAGTTTACTGAAAAATTGAACAGAGCTATTGAAGACCACTAGAGGAGGGAGCCTGGCTCACTCTCCTTACAAATACCAGCTTGGGGTATTACACTGCTATTTGTAAGACCTGAGGTCCTGGTGAGATTCCAGGTAACACTGGGGCTTCCCAGCACCAGTGCAAGCTCCACAGCATCCTTCCCCCGAACAGCACTGCCTTCCCCTGCTCGCTGTCCTGCACCCCCTGCCCCACCCCCCCCAGCCCAAACCCTTCCTCCTGCTTCAGTAACCCCAAACACCAAATCTAGGCAGCACCCCAATATTTCAGGACTGTCTGAACAGGCACATGGCTTTGAGGGTGCTTAGAAAAGCCAGTCCTGAATTCCTGCTTCTCATCCCTTGCTCGCAGCCCCCCATAAGGATGGCTCCAGCACCTCGGCCATCAGCAGCACTTTGCAGAAAGCAGCTGGACCGAGGCGGGGAGGAGGAAGAGGAGGAGGAGGAGGAGGAGAAGCGAGAACACTTCGGGGAGAAGGATGGGGAGTACTTTGCACTTCAAAGGACACATCATCTCCTTGCTTCACAAGATCACAAGGAAGAAGGAATAGCAAGGCTAGAGGACAGATTAACCTTCCTTCTCCCTCCTGCTTCCTTGTTCTATCCAATCCATCCTTCCCATGCCAGCTAATTAAACACGAAACAAGAAGATGGGGTGCTGAGCCTCATCAGCTCCAGCTGTACGTGCAGTATTTCTGCTTCTTCAGCCTCGCAGCAGGAAATCCTTCAGTGCTGATGGTGCTGCACGGTCCAGAGAGGGGCCGGCACAGACCTGCCCGCATGCCCTCGTGGGCAGCCACGCAAGTGCACCGAACTGCTCTGCCGTGCCTTCCTTTTGTGATGCCAAGCTGAGAATCCCTCCGGTTGAGTTTGGCGCTGTTATTTCTGATTGCACCAAGCATAAGAATACAGTCACAGCAATCAAATTAAAACCCATCGCTCCTGATTTACACTAGTGCAAGAGATGGACGTCGAGCTGCCTTCTGGATAAGAGGCTTGCTCATGACCTGAGCTGGATCCCAGCGAGGCTCTCTCACTGCTGCACGACACGGTGCAATTCCCCACTGCTGTGCGGTGTCAACATGACAAACCCAACATAGGACCCTGCACTGCCAAGGAGAAAAGCCTTTGCAGCGGGAGGGCAGCTCAGTCCCTAAGACACACCATGTGCTGACATCTTCTGTAATCAAGGGATGTTCACCAGTGTTGATTTCGCTAATGAGTTCACTGCTGCGGGCTGAGACTTGACAAGCTCATTGAAATGAAGCCTCAAATTCTACACAGCTCCCAGCCCCACTGAAAAAGGAGCCAGAAGGGGCATGAAATCAAACTGATGGCAGAGAAGAGGGATCAGATTTTGAAATGGAAGAGAGTCAGACACCCAGCTGTCACACTCAGCTGTACATCTCTATCCATATATCCAGATCTGTGACATCTACAGCTCTCGATATCAACAACCATATATGAAAGCACGAGAGAACTTTGAAAGAAAAATAACACTGCTGTGATGAGAATGTTTTATCTTTCTCCCTGGTTCTCAGGGGCAGCCGGCTGAAAGCTGTGATATGTGCAGAGAAACTGCCAGCAGAGGGAAGGAAGGTACCAACAAGGGAGTATAAATTTTCCCTGAGGACACCGTTATTTTTCCAGCTTGCCAGTTCCTGCGAATGCCTGCTGCATGCTTGTGCATGTGCCAGCAGTCTGCACAGGATAAAACGTACCTTTAGAATAATCTAGCAGAGGGGCAAAACCACCCTACCAACACCGAGAGGCTCAAGGTGCTCCAAACACAGCTCAGGATGGGCACAGCCTGGCAAGAAAATGAGCTGGGAGCCTGCTCCAGGCTGCTGCTCTACCCTGTGCCTGCGGTGGGGATCGGTGCCTTACTCCCATCATGACACACATCACTCACTCCTGGGTGAGATGTGTAATTTTGCTGTGCCAGCAGAGATGCAAAAAGGGGCTACTCCTTCCAGCCTTGCAGGCAGCAACAGAAGCTGCAAGCTTGGGGAAGGGCCAGGACCCAATTTACTACCAGGTAACACAGACTTTGTGACTGTGAATAGCTATTTTTGACCTAATGATGCGTCGTTCTGTTCAATTCACTGATGGGATCTCATCAGGGGACTTATTACAGCAAATTCAAACACAAACGCACACCACTGGGTTAAGCTGGTCAGGGACGCTCTCCAGATTCTCTGCAACACTTGCCCAGATGGCCTGACCTCCCCTTTCACTTTGTGACTCAGAAAAAATGGAATAAAGAGATTTTGCAAAGTGGGACAAGATCTTCAGAAAACTAATGGTTTTCTTTGGAACATGTATGAAGTGCAACGTATTGTTACTTACCAGAGATTCAAGAATACAAAATTGCTGCCCCCCACACCGACACTTCAATGTGTTTATTGCCAGAGAGGCAGAAATGAGCCACCTCTGCCACTCCAGATTTTGCTTGCTTGTAAGAAAAGCAGAATTTTTCTTCTATTACTGCCATCCTATCCATTTTCTCCAATGCCAAGCTTTGCTCTCCCTCCCTCTAACATCAGTGCTTGCACCTCTATAAAACAGCAGCTCCTGAATGAGGCAGCCGCTCCTCACCTCTTCCATCCTCTGTTGATCCATCTCCCCCCTTGCCTAAATAGGCAGAAGAGAGGCAAAGGGAGCCAGAGCATCTTCTCCCCAGACCATAGAAAACTGTATTATACAAAAGTGTTAAACCCCTTCCTATCTAGTTCCAGTTCCTAGACGGCCCTCCAAGTGTAAGCGCACTTGAAAGGAGCCCAGGAAATCCACCTACACTTCCAGGAGCAAGCGGGAACTGAAAACACCATCGGAGCCTCTCCCCGTGGGCAGCTACGCTGCAGTACCCGAGCCTGGCTAACCCGGCCCCACACTCTCACCCCTTCCCCACAGCTCGCCTCGCTGCAGGGCCCTGCACTGCCCATTCCCAGAGCACTTCGAGAAGGACCAGCCTCCATATTTATTGAATGCAGCTCTTGCTGATTTTCTGTGTAGTTCTGCTCAGAAACAAGAAAGTAAAGGATAGGAAAGAACAGAGCTCCGGCAGCTGGAACTCACTGCCAGCATTTGGAAAGCCGTGCCCCCCAACTGGGAAGGGCCAGAGGTGATGGGTGACTCCTGTCATGCAGGTCAGCCTCTAGAGCGTGCACCTTAACAGCACTCTGTCACCCAAAAAAAAGGACACTTGCACCGGAACAAACTTAAACAGAAGATGAAAAGTGATTTGTTTGCTTATTTTGCTCTTTTATCTACTGGCCCAGTACTAGCTTGGATTTTAATTCATCCAAGAAAGCATCCCTCGGGGGTTTTCTTGTTGTTTTCTGTTTGTTTGTTTTTAATATAACACTTGCACACCTCAGTCCTAGCTTTTTATTATAGTTCCTACGTGCCATTCACGATGAAATATTTCCATACCTACATGTACTAATGCGGCAGATAAATGCAAGTACAGATACGGAGGCAGATTGACAATCTGCTCAGCTCATCCAGGTCACAGGAAGGCTGCTGACAGAGTACCAAGGTAAGGAAAAGGATGCCAATAAGAATTCAGAGAGTGGATGCCTCCATCTGTGGCCAGGTTTGGAAGAAAGGTGCTAAAGCCCAAACTCAACACCAGAAACATGAGAGCAGTTCACCTCTTGGCGTTGACTAAGCCTTATGCCAGGCTGAGGTGAGCCCTCCGACCAGGTCACATCCCCTCAGAGTTCTGGCATGTCTGATCATAGCCTCATTCATGTCACACCACATGATGGCTAAAAATGAAAAATTATGAAAATATTTCCAACTGATGTGGCATTTGTACTGACAAGAGACTTCAATAACCAATTTTTCTAGGAAATACATAAGTAAGAAGCTGTGACACATGAAAATCTCAAGAACATGCTTGCTATTGCTAAGAGTTTCCAGCTTTTGTCTACTTCACAAGAATAACCAGGTTTTCATTTCTTGTGTGCTAAATACTTATTTACTTTGTTATAATCCTGAGTGGAGCTTTCCAAGCCCTGTCTAGATACGAAGAGTACATAAATAAAGTCAGACTACACATCTGTATGCATCTGAAGCCAAGCATGTTTGTGCTCAGAGCAGCAGGACTGGCAGCTAATCAAGTGATGGAAATGCCCCTTCAGGTCCATACTCACTTGGCCATGGCAACTTGGCTCAGCAGCTCCTTAGAGAGAGCTCTTTATTCACAAGCTTTATGAACGCAGAGGTGGGGGTATTTTAAGGCAGCACCAATGACCTCAGAAAAGACAACTGGTGTGATTTGACTGGAATAGAAACAAGGGACTGAGCTGCATTAACAACAGGAAATTGCACAGAGACGGAGCTTGCAATAACAGGCAATTCTCATCTCCCATTGCAACTGGGGATTAAGTGTGCATGTAGATAGGGTATAAATATGCAAATCTGATCTGAAAACCAAAAGTTTACCTAAAAACAGTTTTACTGTCTTCAGTCCTCCAGTATCTGCACTGCTTCTCGCAGCCGCCTTGAAGGTATTTGCTTTTATCTCCAAGGTACTTGCTGGTTTCTACCCAGCATACACAAAGAATCCCACAAGGAGGAAGGGCAGCCCTGTCATCGTCAGCTTCTCCAGCACTACAGCGTGTTCTGTCTGTCCCAAAGGTGCAGCACATCTGGAAAGGAGCTCCGGCACCCTTTGGGAGCTGCTCAGGCAGAGAAAAGAGCTTCCCTGGGAACAAAGCATTTTGTGCCTTACCTGCAAGTTAGACCCCTCTCCCTGATCCTCTCTAACACAGAAATCAAGCAGTGGGGCATTTCCACAGAATACCCCAAACCATATGAAAACATACTCCATTGATTGCATCCAATCTTCCCCTGGAGAAGAGAAGCACTTGATGAACCACAGGCTCAATTGCATTCCCGAAAATGTCCTGACATTGTGGTGATGAAAGTGAATCCCCTACACTGAACAGACCTTTCTGTTGTGCAGAAAAGAGCTATTGTCAGCCTTGAACACCCGTAAGGCTGCTGGCGAGTTCACGAAGCCTTCTCAGTGTTTACGCTAAAACTTTGTCTCGAAGAGAAAAGTCTGATATTGTTCTGAGGCTGGTTTGATCTTGTCTTTCATGAGCCTTGCAGGTAAATTCACCCTGCTTGATTCTGTCTTTACAACGCAATTATCAGCCTATTCTAATGAAATTCACCCCAAGCAGAGAACCAGTGTGAAGCTTCTCCTCCACGGCCAGGTGGTTCAGTTCTGTGCAGAGGCCGTGAATGAAGTTCGGCCTTTTCTTCACTTCACGGGTCAATTCGAGCTCTTTCAGATATGGATGTGAAATCCTTTTGTGAACATCAGTAAACATTTGCCTGCTCAATTAGACAACTCAGTAGTCATCCCCTTGCGCACAGAGGGGGCAAAGTTTCCTGCAGCGACTAACAAATAGCTCACCTTGTTTCCTCTGTGCCTCCTGGCTGTTAATGGCCTGAAGCCTCCCTAGCCAAGCAATAACCCAGAATTCTGGGGAGAGGGCTGTTTTTTCTGAAAGTCCTGGCTCTTGACAGCTGTCCACTTCTTACTGCAATCAAATGCTTTAGTCTCTGGTGAGGCTTCCTCTCCTTTTCAGGGGTACCAAGTAAACAAAGCTGTGATCAGCTAATAGTTTGAAAACATATACCGCAAATTTTTAACTTCTCTTGAGATGGGGATTTTAAAAAAATATGGCTCTGGTCTGTGTTTGGAGATGTATGTGTACTTGCCCCTTGCTGTCCTGCGATGCCTTGAAAATGCCAAGCATTGGTTCTGAGCTGGAAGGAAATTAATTCCCGAATAATTTACACTACGTGGCCTCCCTGCCACAGCACTGGCTGTTTGGGAGGTGCTCACCGCAGCAAACGGCGTGCGCCTGCAGTGGATTACCCTTCCGTGCCCCTGCACCCTTGGCTGATCACAACGCGGGACCTCACTGGAAGCAGCGAGGTTGGGAGAGACAACAGCAGCGAGACAAAGCCGGCACTGCTGAGAAACAATAGCTCAAAAATATCCCTGCAGCCCGTGTGCCGAGGAACAATGTACATTTCAATCCGAGTGGCAGGCAGCCACATCTCTATTTCACTCAGTGCATCTCCATACAGCCTATTTCACTTGGACAGCATGGAGAGATAAGCAATTAGAGCCCTAATCAATAACATCCACAGCCCCCAAGCTACTTAATTGGCATCCCAGAGTCAAGGGGAAGGTGAAACTAGGTCTCTGAAAGCAAACGGATGAAGAATCCCCAGGTGCTGGATTTAACAAAGTACAAACAAATCCCAGAGCAGGATGTTCTGCTTCAAACCTAAGTTTTGTTCAATACCAGCAGACAGGGGAGTGATAGGAGGGAGATACAGGCATGGTGCTTCTGGTGAGGATAAACACTTCCAATCCAAAGCTGGCTAAGCGTACTACATCTAAAGTACCTCCCCCCCCCGTGGGTCCCACAAATACAATTTTGTAGCGTTTTCTGTGGGTGCTTCCAGGCTCTATGGCTTAAACAGCATCCTGTCAATGGGCTGCAACCTTGGCCCTTGTAAGAGCACAGAGCACGTCTGTCTGCAAGGATGCAGCTGGCTGCTACAACCGGACGCATCTGCCAGCCTGGTCTGAGCTCCATCATCAGCGTCCCCCAGGTGCTACGCATCCTCTGACATCCGAGCGCCTACATACTCTCATGCCATCATTACAGGAGGATTGCGTCATATCCACGCCGATGTTAGCCTGGACAAGCAGCATACAGGCTCCTTTCCTCACCTACCATTAGCTGAACCTGGGGAAGAGTCCAGGCAGGACTGAATCCGCTCCCACTTACTCACCATTCCCAGAGGTTCTTTCCATTCCCCAGTCACTGTCACCAGAGAAGACAACCAGGGGATTCCCATGCCAAGCCACCTCTCTCCCATCCAAATGCTCCTCAGGTCCTCCCAGCCCCAGACATTCATGCTGACTCTTAAGTTTTCTAAAATAATCTGCATACAAACCAGAAAACAAGTATGGAAGGTTTTGTCTTTGAGGTCATTTACTAAATCTTAATAGTCCATAAATGACTAATTTTACAGGAGCTATCCTGCCCTGAAATCACTACCTGTAGAGTTCATAAGCATACTTTTCTTCTCTTTGATGGGAGGGATAGAAAAAGAAATTCAGCAACTACAAACTATACTTTTGTTTAAATTCTCCCCAGAATTGTTGTGACTTCATAGCAAAAGACTTAGGCCTTTTACCAGGACAGCATTTTTTCCAGGAAGACAACCATTTCATTGAACAGGCATTCTCCTTACAGAAAAAAGGGCATGGGAAAATCTAAATTCACACTTGGCTATTCAAGATGTATTTCTGTAAAACACTGACACGCTTAATCCCAAGTGTGTGCTTAAGTGTACTCCTCTACCTGTTAGGTATGCATTACCAGTCAGCGAACTCAAGTGGAGCGTAACAGATGAGCTTCAAGACCTTAATGACCAACAGGTCAGATCCCCATCTGTCGTAAACTGCCTATTTCCACCAAAAGTGAGGCCAGCTTGTTCCAGCTGAGGATACATCCTGAGCTTTCCTACCAAAGCATTAAATTGGAGTAGTGTCCTCAGCCATCCCTGAAGCAGTGCTCTTTCTAGTAGCAGTAGCGGGATCGAGATGCTACGTTCATCAGTGACCTCCTGCTTTGCCATTTCCCTTGACTTTAACTGTCCCATCATCGAGTGCCGAGGGCTGACGTTAAGCAATACTCTGTTATCCCTCCCCTTCTCCCTGACTGTACTGGAACATCAGCTCAATACAGCACTGAGTGGGAACGTGTCAGGGTGGCAGAGCTGTTAGTGTTTACAGATGCATTGCTCTGCTTAGCTTGTCACTGTAGACTCCACCTGGGAGATAAACAGGCAGAAATTAGAGGCCGATAGGAAAAAAATATCTTAATATATCAAGTTGCTAGAGGGAGGCAGCTTCAGAGGGGCTGTGAGACAGAACATCAGCAGCAGCCCCTGGGTAAACACGCAACTCTTACGTGGCAAAGAGCCTGCGTGGGCTTGGCTCAGGTGGAAGAAGCACCTCGACAGTTGGGTCTGACATAGCTACACAAACTCTTCCAGAACAAGGGTGGACCAAAGTCCATCAAGATGACCGAGGCTAACGAGTGTAATTCACACTAGTGCTTCTGGAGCTGACGGCAGCACGAGGATGTTTGCTGTTACTGGACTGAACACAGAGGGCAAGAAAACCCTGGGGTACCGAGAAGCACGACGTGGGAGGTGGGAGCCACGCTACGAGGTGCTGCTGGAGGAGGAGTTTCCTCCATTGAGGCTGCAAACAGTGTCCAAAGAAATTAATGGGTTATTTTAACAGAATATGGGAGGCAAGACAAGATTAATCCATGCCCTGTTATGGTCACACAGCGAGGTAGCGGCAGGCTGGGAAGAGAACAAAGTTTTCCAAATCCTTACATCTCTTGTAAGCTGTAAACCACAACCCCAGCTAAATGGGTACCACAAAACCTGCCTGTCCTCACCCTTCTCCCTCCTGCAACACTTAACATTTCAAGAGAAGAAATTATTTATCATTGAACTTATTGTACAAGCTGGCATGATTTATTTAAACATTTGCCAATAAGCACCAGAATGGGAGGCTGTTTTTCCAGCATTCCCACAGTGGAGTACTAGAGGAAACAGTAACAGGCCGTGTGATTGTTACTGCGGGACTCCTCCTGCCAATTACACTGAGTTACAAGTTTCAGTTATGGGATATAAAATAATTCAGTTATGGGATATAAAATAATTAATTTCATAAGGTCCAAGAAGAATTGCTTGCTCTGTATGAAGAATCTTCTTCCTCTGGCTTTTTATGCCAACATGATGTATAACGAGTTTAAAAAACTGCTATGCAGACTCCACCTAACAGAGTATTTCATTGCTTTCCCTGCTTGCCACAATCTTAGTAATGAAGACAGGTCAGCAGGGTCATAAAAACCGGGTGAACATTCCCTTCCTGCCCATACCCCCGTGGCAGGAATAGGACATTTATTCAGAAGAGCACTGCATGAAAACAAAGTGCATTTAGCAAAAGCTTTTGGAAACTTGTCATATAAGCTTTAGCTTAATAAAAATAAAAATCAAATTAAAGATCTGCAAGTTCTTCCTTTGAATTTTTCAAGTGATGAGATTTAATTAAAAGCAAGCAAGCAAAAAAAAAAAGCATGTAGCATTGTACAGACTAGAAAAATAACCCAGAAACTGAATTGCATTCAGGTCAGCGTGCAGAGACTGGAAGGAAAAAAAAGGAGCAGTGTGCCCTGATGGGGTAAGATTTCTCTCATGGCCTGATGGTATCATCTGTAAGCCCGGTCAGAACAGTTTGAGGTATCACTTCAGACTGGAGTAATCTCCTCCTGCTGCTCTGGTTTAACTGGGCTGGAGAGGGGGTGAGGGCTGGGACAGAGGAGGAAAAGGGGTCCCAGCACCACGGTGCTGGAGCCGGTGCTGTCCTCTGGGAGGGACGGGGGAGTTTGTTCTCCCCGCCACAGCAGCCGGGGGATTTGGACATGGTCTGATGGAGCACAGCCAGTGCTTCACTCAGAAGTGGGGGGTTTCAACCCCAGCACATGCTCATGCAGTTAAAGGCTGTATCACAAAGCACACGCACAAGTAGGAAGAAATAAAGTACCCCAATTCTTGAATGAGTCCCCCCCTCCACCACTGGAAGCATATTCTCTGTGTATATATAGATGCTGTAAAAGCAACTCCTACAGAAACAAATACAATAACCCCCAGAACCCCAGCTGAGTACTCTGAGCCCTCAATAAAGATCTGAAACGCGTAGGTGAAGAATCAGATTACATTTTGGATCCAAACTAGGTCGCATTTGCTTCTAAAGCCAAAAATAAGCTCTTATTCCAAAACCACAGGATAAACAGAAGCCTTTCCATCATCATGGAGCATTCTTCAGTTTGATGTTCCTTTCAGAGCACAGTCCCTCTCATGCATAAATGCCATGGTAGGATAAGGATTCAGGAGTGGCGGGTTAATGTAATAATGTTTTGCAAAATGAGAAAAATAATCAAATAAACCCTCAAATGGAAATGCTGGCATTCATTCCCAACAGTGTCAAAAAAGGAGATTATAATTACCTCTAAGCCTCACAACAGCAAACGCACTTTCCCGGGGGAGTTTTACCTCCATAAATTAAAAATATTCTAATTTACAAGTAATGGCTCTATTAAGCCCTATAGAACTACTGCCACAATCCTGCAAACTGTAAAGCCCTATAACTCCCCACCCAGACCTCACAGCACTGGTGTGTAGTCTTTCCAGCTGATCAGAAGCAAGAGCTCCGTGTTCAAGTGCAATTCTTCCACTTTAAGGCCAGGCGGGGTAGGCTAAGCAGGAATGACAGATGACTAGATACTATGCAAACCCTCAACTGGAAGATCTCAAAGCATATTTCACGTATTACTGAAAACAAGCTAATAATCCCCCTTGCAGCAGACACCCACAATCCCACCTGAACACGAAAGGAGAGACCTGATTTTCCATGGACGGGATCCTGGGTCTCAGCTCAATTGCTAGTTTTGCTCCTTAGTGAGACACAATGAAAGAGTGACAACGTGTAACAATGCTATTTTTTGGTCGCTTCATTTATTTTGTGCAACCAAAGTTGAAGGATCCCACCATGCCCCTTGTCCCCCAGTGTGTTTGCTGACAGCTGGTCACAGACGGGACTGGGGATGAGCTCAGCAATTTCATGGGATTGCTGATCCTCTGATTTGACTATCGGAAAAAGCTGATGGGTCTGGAAACCTTTTGGACAAGTTGCTTATACTGTGCATGTGGATCTAGATACCATTCTGGTGTTGAGGCTTTCCAGTAACTCTTCATGTTCCACAGCTGCCCTGTAGTGCTCAGCAGTCCCCCAAACTAGCAATTTCCTTCTCAAAAAAACCCCAAACAACTTTATCACTTGCCTTTCAGATCAGGGCTGTGGAATTAAAGAAAAAACCCCAGCAGAACACAACCATCTACCCATTCCTTGTTCTTTCCCCAGAAAGAAGCCAGTTCTCCCACGCTGTCCCCCAGGGAGGAAGTTTAAAAAAGGCAGAACGAGGAGCACAGGACGAACCCCTGGAGAGGTTCAGGGACCTGCCTCCCAACACAGGGCTATGGTCTGAGAGGAGCCATTCAGGATTACCTTACGATCCAGCTATCAGGTCTTGTAACTAGCAGAAGAGATCTCCAGATAGCTTAGCTGATTAACACGGTGGTATTTTCCTAAGAAACCGTTTGATGAATATTTTACTTTGCTGTAACCCAAGGGAAGGTGCTGGGGTTTACCTACGGATTCCAGAACTTCAGGAAGAATTTGCAAACAATTGTGTGGCTTCTCCTTTGACTCAGCTCCAACCACAGCAACAGCGCTAATATATTTGCATTTACGATGGCTTTTTGCTAACTCCATTTAATGACTGTGCCAGGGTGTGTTTCCAGGCCCTGACTCCCCTTCAGCCTCTGGGCTTTCCACGAGGCGCTGGCTGCTGGCTACAGTCTCTTTGGTGCACACACTTATTTAGCCATCAAATCTTACACTGCTATTTATTTGCAAAACCGCAAAGGCATCTGAAGAGTTTGAGTCATCTGTTAGTCAGCTTCTTGCTGCACACGCCGGGTGCAGCCCAGCACACGAGCCAGGAGGTCAGCAGCTTGCAGAAAATGAGATACCCTGTATGAAGGAGAATAAACTGTCATACCAGGAAGGACCAGGACTCAAGGCACGATCCGTCCTTGCAGAGGTTACTTAATTTAAAGGAAAAGTGTACCATCCATCAGCAATCAGCAACACAGAGGGAGACAAGAGTATCTACCTTTGCCTGCACTGGACCTGCACAGCCCCGAGGGAGAGGATTCAACATTCATCAGCGCATTGTGCCTCCACCTCTGGATGCCCCAGCAGGAAACCACGATGGTGTCAGGCAGCGGACGGTAGCAGCAGGACCTGACGGAATCCCGGCTCATTGCTGAGCCCAAGAATGTCGTGGCTACCTTGATCCAATGACGGACATTACGAGACCAGTGAGCAGGAGAAGAGGAAGGTTAAAAGGGGGGAGCTGGAAAGAACCACGTGTTTTTGGGCTGAAAATCACATCAGAGGCGGCTACAGGAAGATGCTCCAGGTGGAAGGAGCGGCGGAGCAGAAGGGTCTCTCGCAACTGGGAACAAGTGGAAACCAGTGTTAGAGAGACAGCGTGGAGACAAGAGCACAGCACAGGCTTCATTATTGGCATTGATTTTACATGGGAAGTATTTAGCTATGATTGTAGCAGGTGTCGGAACAAACCCCTTCAATTAGATCAAGGCCTTGAGAGACTCTACAGAGAGGATGATAAAATCAAGACAGCCATTTCATGCCAGACCCGTTTGAAACTGGCTCTGCTGGGCCTCAAGCTCCGACAGATCTCAGCTCATCTGACTTGTGTTGTGTTTTATTCAAGGACAATGTACTTACTCCTATCGCTTCTCTCCTTTGCTGTAGAATTTCTAACATTTAGAAAATAACCAGCTGTAGCAAAACTTCGACTTCCTCAGCTTTCCTCCTTATTACTGCTTCTTTTTAAGTCTTCAGGCATTTGACAAATAAAATACTGCCTTTTCCACACCACTCTGTGTCCTACACCCACCAACAAGCTAAAATAACCATTTTCTTATATTAAAACAAAAGTTTAATCAAATAGTGTTTTTCTAGATGCCTGCTCACACTCCACAGTATGAAATTAATTCCAGAGAGAGTCTTGCTGAACTCCAAGGCCTGACAAACTTTTCATTCTGTAATCATTTTTCAGAGGAAGGGAAAACAAAATACATAAAATAGACAAATGGAAATATCACTAATCCCATCATGGCCGCAGAGGAAAGGGTAATAAAGAGAAATATGACAGAGTGGAATTTTTCTGCAATGACTCTGCTCAAGTTCTTTATCTCCTGAGCTTTCCAGACCACTGCCTCACCTGGGGGAAGGCAAGGCAGCTCTGCTGATGGCAGTGAAAAGGTCTGCTTCTGACTTTCAGAGGCTTTTACCACCCACTACATTTTGCACTGAAGAAGCAGAGCAATGCAACGTGGGGAGAAATGGTAGGAGCTGTCAACACCATTCTGAATACATGAAGATTGGTGGATTTTTGTTTAATTGCAGGAAGGTTTTTGTTAATATAGGAATATAGTAGTCAACTTTAATGGCAATGGAAAACTTTACTAGCATTAAAAGCCACCACACTGAGTATTAGTGTTTGCTTGGCAGTGCAGATCTGGTGTTAGACACTTACATGCCATTTAAACAGGGCATAGTAGTACCGGACTTAAACATATGCTTAACTGTTAGCAAAACGCGGAAATGCTGTGATGAATTGAGGTTCTGCAGAAAGAATATAATCTATCCTTTCCTAACACAGACTCATTAAAACATTATTGATTCAACTACAACCATGAACCACCAATAAATCAGTCCTGCAATTATGCTATGTCCATCTCTACAGTGAAGAGACTGGATTTCCTCACTGAAGTCTGTAGCTAGCAGACAAACTAAGCTGCAAAGAAATTACATGTTCTGCCACCCCCAGGCTAGTCGTATGAGAGTCCTAACCCTGTCAGCAA
Organism: Pandion haliaetus; assembly: GCA_013401275.1. Classification (NCBI taxonomy): domain Eukaryota; kingdom Metazoa; phylum Chordata; class Aves; order Accipitriformes; family Pandionidae; genus Pandion; species Pandion haliaetus. The sequence continues at coordinate 515,662 of VYZV01015913.1, read as the reverse complement.
ACTTTGCATATCCACCAATTACAGCTAGGGGGAAAAAAAGGGNCATACATGACTCAAGCATCACTTACAAGATCAACCAGACCCTTATCTAAGTGTTTGGTATCTTTCTTTGGGGAAGGATTCAAGGGATCTCACAAAGAAAAGCCATTTTTAATTTTATTCATTTAAGTCTTGCTTATTTAAGAGTATTTGTCCCAGTGGTTAAAAACTGAATGTTTCACCTGTTGCAAAGGAGAAAAAGTAGTAACACTTGCTCTGGAAAGTAGCTAAAAAACTCCCATGAGTCCAAATGATTTATTCTCTCTGTGGTCCCTCAGACTCCTCTTCTATTAAAAAATGGGTGAAGTTTAGCCCTCTGAAAATTAATTGCTGACAACTTTCTCCTATGATGTATATCTCCAGAGGTTTTGTTGGCAACTGGTAGTTGCTGCTCTGCACATCTGTACTAAATACTGTCTGCTGGCCATAAATCCTCCCTGCTCCCTTGAGTCATGTATGCCTCTCATCCCATATATATTCCAAATGGAAATGAAAGCCAGCTGGAGAGGAAGGGAGGAGAGGGGAATTAACCAGGCAGGCAGCCATTTCACAGCCAGCTACAGAAACCCAGCACTCCACCGTACCTTCAGCTAATGAGGAAGGCTAAGCAGAGAGACAGCAAGAGCTTAGTGATGATTTGGGATGACCGTCAGAAAGCCCAAACAATAAAATCACTTCAATTACTGCTTCATGTATGCAGGTTAAACCTCCTCCAGCTTTCACCATCATTTCAGTTCTTCCCCTCTTCCCCCCTCCCCTTCATGTCCATAGGTAAAAGGAAAAAGTGTTTTTTGATGCAAAGGGAGGGGAAGAAAAAAGTCAGCACCACCACCCACCAAGCAAAACCTCTTAAATTCCAAGCTCAGAAAACTCAAAACTCCTTTCGTTCTTTTGAATGGGACAGGAAAAGAAGTAATGCATGAAAAATGGAACAAGGAGTCAGTATTTATACCCACAAAGCCAAGGCAAAGGAGCAGCTACTTGTTAATGGCTTTTCTGCCACCAGCCTAGGGGAACTCAAAGGGAAGGGTAAAAGCAGGGCATGATCTAACCAGCTCAGCTCGTGCAGAGTAAGAACCTTGCACCTCTCATCTGAGATGCGCTATTTGGCAAGCATAATCCTTGTTGACTTGATGGGAATCTCATGAGCTTGAAAGAAACCTGGGGTCTAAAGATCTTCAGCATCCAGGAGTGGGAACAGCATCCATCACATGTATAGATTTTTAGCTAGCCCACAACCATTGTTTCAATTTTCTTTCTTGTTAACAGTCGATACTTCTGCAAGTAAGGAGAAACCAGCAAGGTGCACATCAGAATGCCTGGCTATGCTTCAGATTGTCATTTTTGACATGGCTTGTCTGAGTGATTAGTTTTGATCTTCTTGTCCCACCTCTGGGAGAGCTGGCAGTTTCACTGCAGTCACCCATTTCAGAAGGGAAGCACTGCTCTCACTTAACGGCTGAAGAGTCAGCACTAATTTACTCATCCACCATGGTATAATTCCTTCTCAATGGCTTGGAAAACAAAACTCAGAGAAGCATCATGCATCCTGCAGATGTAAACCAGGACTAAAAAGTTTTCATCGCTGAGTTTATTTTAAGGATAATATCTTGCATTCAAGTAGATTCTTTCTTCCAGAAAGCAGATGCAATGAGGACATGAAACAGCAGGGAAGTAGAGTTGCTTAGCGTATAAACAGGAATAATAATATTAAAATGAGTAATGGAAAATTTAAAGCAGAATATTAGGGGAAATATCTACCATGGAGCATCACTGGACTCTGCCAGTCTCTGATCTGGAAAACAGTCCTCAACATGGCAAAAGCATCAGTCCTGCCCTGCTCTGAAGAGTGTCAAGATTGACCAAAAGCCAGCATTTTTGGTCAATCCAATAGCCATGAACATGCAGCCACAGCCGACCTACAGCAGCTCTACGATCTTCCCAGCCCATGGTTCAGCCTGTAATGTCCCTGTTTTCTGGGCTGAGGGGACAGAGGGAGTCCGAGTGTCACTTTCCTGTTCCCTCTCCATGGAGAATCGGTGTCCCTATTTTGTGAGGTGAACAGCTCCTTGCTTTCTTACCTGCAAACTCTGCAATGTTTTCCAGTAATAGTTGCCCCAGGAATATAAAACAGACACGTTTGTGCAGAAAGAATGACAAGGATTAAGTTTTGTTTTATGTTTCCTTCCTCTCAGGTAATCTTTATGCCAAGAAGAGATGCAGATACATAAGGAGCGGAATATGACTCCGCAATAAAACAACAATAGGTAGAATCAAGCCATTTTAGAAGCGATAGCAATTTTACAAAGAAAAAAACAACTTAAAATATAAATAGTTATAGCAGGAGCACATACCAACGAAGCATATGGTACAGTCTATTTTACTAATTAGTTTTCAGACCCAGATGTGGAAATTAGAGGTGATAAACAGCATTTCTCTTTTAGGATCTAAAAATGTTTGAAAAACTATAAGAGAGTTGAGTGATTGTGGGAGAATATTCATAAAGAGATTTAAAGTCACTGACTATTTCACTACAGTATACTTTTTATTTCTTTAAGAAGTGAGCAGTAATAGCCTACATTCCTTCACATATGAAGGATTATAATTCACCTCATCCTGATTTTATACTAGCAATTTTAGTGGGTTTTTTTTGTTTGTTTTAAATATTTATTATCTTCTTTTGTCCCCACACATTGCCCAGCGAGGTTCTCTGATGTATGCTCTCACACTGGATAGGCATAAGCTTGGGAGGTCCACAGACATCCTGTCATCCACAGAGAGACATCCAATTTCTAATTGTCTCTATCTGGTTGCACACAGCACATTTCATCAGCTCTCTGATCAGCTCACAAGTATTAATCAATCTTCAGCTCCCGTTTTGTAGAGCAGATAAAACAAAACGTTGCCATTCCCATTTATATCCAGAATCACAGATGGTATGTGACTTAGCAGTAGAGCTAACAACTGAACCAGGTCTCCCAACCATCCATTATTCAGAGAGGGTAAGCGATACGCAGTGTCAAAGCTCTCTCCCCCAAATTCATTGCTATGCCTGGCATATTAACTTTGCAAAGGCAAGAGGAAGCAGAATTTGTCAGAACTATCCTTTTCCAGCCCAAATGCACAGAGATCTTCATTGTTTTAGCGCCTACCAATAGAACTTTCTGCAACCTTTCAAAAATTATCAAAACAGCACTTTCAGGGCAAAAATCTGCAGTTTTGCATAGAAAGAATTTATTTCCTTTCGTACTGGAACAGGCAGCATAAAAAGAACTGGTTTTGGCATTAACAAAGGAAGGCATTTAGAGCAACTCAGAATCAAAGAATGGGTTTCCTTCCTGGTGGATCATGAAACAATTCAGGGAAAATAGGGCTGCCACGAAGAGAAAAGCTAAATCTAAAGACTCTCTGTAAAAATGGCACCTCCGTCCTCCCTGCAGCTCTAGCGTTAAACCAGCTCCAGATGCTGTTGGCTGCAAACCGTCCAGCACAGCTCCACAGCACATGGCACAGCAGCCTCAGCGCTCAGGACATGAGAGGGGAACAGCCTTGGATCCCTAGGAAACCAGGTGCTTCAGGCAATTTATTGCATTTCAAAGAGAAAAAACTGTACAAAAAAAAAATATCAATGATTCTAACTTGAAAAATGGTCACAAGTCATAAATTCCATCTTGCACCACAGATGCTGGCCTCAGTCTCCACTCCCTCTCCCCAGCTGAGCTGCCTCGATTTCAAACATATTTTAAAGAAACCTAGAGTAAACCAGGCTGGCACCAGCATGCAGCACCCTGCTTTTGCTGTGCTTAAGACTAGGAAAAGCAGACGGGCCAGGACTGCCATCTCCTCTCTCCGGAGCCTCGGGCAGAGGGTCTGTACCAGAGCCTGCGGGGCAACAGCACGGCACTGCAGAGGGGCTGCTCTTCGCCCACCTGAGTCACCACACCAGAGACACACAAAACAGACTTCCCCTCTGCTGCCCAAAGCGGCTGCAGCTCTCAGCCCATATTATTCTGCATTACCCTATTCAGAGACACTCATTCCCTGCAGCAATATCCCCTAGACCAAGAGGAACATCTGCCAAAATATTTCAACATCCCTTCCAACAAGCATTCATGAGCCATTCTGGCACAAATGCACACCTGGACCCATTTCTGTGAAACCCTTTCTTTTTAAACCCAACAGGACAGAACAGCTGTATTTTATAGGCTTTCAGTTTATTGGTAGTAGTGGATTTATTTAATTGCACTGTAGCAAAAGCACAGTTATGTTTCACAACCCACTCACACAAGGCCAGAAAACTGCCTGAGTGTCACTGGGCAAATTCCCCCGTCAGTAGGCAGAGCTGGTGACTTTACACACGTGCCCTCCTTTATTAACTTCTTACAGTAAGTACAGGCTTAAACCCAGCTGCTTCTCTCCCTGAGTGCTCCTGCAGTGCAGCTTAAGGAGAAAGGATCAGTTTGTTTATGGCCACCCAGCCAGGATGCTGCGTTTGCACCAACATCGAGGGAGCCGAGAGGACGACAGCGGGTCACCGGGAGAATGCCATCTCTCGAGTTAAAAAGAAAAGAAAAGTTAAACTTCTCAACTATGGAGCAAGAGTAATAAAATACCAGATGGAAGCAAGAAATCAAAGGGGCTGTACTGCAGACAGCTGTTTCCAGCAAGCACAACGGCAGGTGAAGTTACTCAGCAACTTTAGTATGGGTAAGGAGGGACTTGTAACTTCACTGAAAGCCCAGCGGAACCTCCTAATACAGTCCTGCTTTGAAGATATGTAGGAAACACCAACATGTTGTCAGAGCAGCTCAGCTTCATTCTTTCGGATGCCCCTCGGAAACCCACCTGCTAAACTGACAACACAGCACATCCCTCCACACATCCCCAGGTCTGAACTGCTTGGCCTACAGCTGAGAGAGATGGCATTTGAAAGCAAAGCATCTTATCGTTGCAGAAGCGTTGCAACCCCGAGGGCAGCACCGGCCAGGAGACATGAGGTTCCAGCCGGGTGGCAACGGCCGGGGATTTGAGGTGGTGGCAGGCAATCGCGCCCGTGGACTTCAGTCTCGGCTCCTGCAAGTGTTCCCGTTGCCTTCAGTCTTGCGGCAAACTCTTGTCTGCTGCAAGGCAGCTCTTCCAGCCTCACTCACCCCTCCATTACCTGGTGGCAAGAGCCCAAATCACCCTCTTGCCCTGTCCATAGAGAGGGCAGCAGGTCTATTTATAGAGTAACTGATTGCATCTGCCTTTGTATCCCCCCTTCCCATTACCTCATGTCTAGGGCTTGATTTCAATCACAGACCTATTTTCACATACAGCCCTAGCTATTTTTAGGGCTAAGTAAATGGCTCATAAATAGTTTCTTGATTCATAACAGTTTATATTGCTATTACATGCCTTACTTCTCTCCTCTGAAACTTTTGTACCTCCCTGGTGTCAACATGTCACACTGCAGTTTGCCCTTAAGTGTTTTATAACAAGGGAAGTCTAGTTCAAGTGAAAGATACAGAGAAGAACCAGGTTTCTGCAAATTGCCTCAGCAAACAGTCTAACATGCACTTAGACATGCATATTAGGGGTACTGTGTGACAACTTAATTTCACACTGGTCATGATTAGACCTGGTAGGAAAATTGATTTCTCTCACTCCATTGCCCACATTCCAGTTCAGAACAAACCATCAAAACTTTTCATGAGAGCAAATTTTTAAAGAGAAACTAATTTCAATTTACACAGCTTTTTTTCTTTCCTTTAGCTAATCAAAAGCACCCTCCTAATTAAAACAGTATATAAACAGGAAAGTGAAAATACAGCTGCTGTCCTCTCTTTATGCTTCCCACCTGGATAGATTTACAACACTGCTCAGCCCAGGAGAGGATGTTCTGCTCAATAAAGGGGTGTGGAATAGTCTCCTGCAGGGTTATGAACCAAGAGCAGCATGACACAGGGGTGGGGGAAGGAAGGAGCTGTGTAATTACTGCTGGGCAGCCCTCGCAAATATTAATCAAAATCACAAACAAACCCTTTGTGCAAGAAGATGGTATGAGGATCGGCTGGGAGCCAGCACGCTTGGCGCTGGCTTGCACTGCACAGGTTCCCATCTGGGAAACAGGGACAACCACCCTTCCCTACCAACGTTGCAGGGAAACCTGTCCCAGCAGATGCACGGCACTCGCGGAAGGCTCTGCCGCTCCAGGCTGGACCATGTTTAGCCAAAAGCCCCCTCGAATTAAGCACCGAAGCTGAGCATCACCCGGAACCTCTATCTCAAACACCCAGCTGCGGCACCACGTTTTTAACCCCAGTAGCAACAGTTCAGTGTTCACACTGCTTATTTGTAAGTCAACCTTCCTTAAAGAAAACCAGCCTGACCCCCAAAACAGGGTGAGAAGAGATCTGCCTCCCCTAACCCCAAGGCCTTCAGACGACTTTAAAAGCTTTAAACACTGAAAAATACAACAGGAAGCAGCCAGGCCAGGAAAAGAAACTTATTAATAATGGTGACAGTAATAAACCTGCAGTATGATTTTGCTGCTCTGCACTACACATTTGTTTTGAGTTATTCTGATTTGCTTTCTGAGGGTTTTTCAGGTATTCAATAAACAGAACATGAAAGCAGTGACAGGTTCATCAGGTGCCTCATACCAGCAGGGAAATCCTGGTCTGCCAATGAAATGCTCAAACAGTCCCACTGCAAGAATATTCTGTGCAAACATCCCAGCACAGGCTGTTTCCACCTTGCGGTGTGCTTTTCATCCCATCGCTAGCAGAGGGGATCCCTTGGGGGCCACCCCAGCTGGGTATGCTTTGCGGGGGGGGGCTGAGCTCTCCCCACCTCCAACGCTCTGCCGGACCAGGATCCTGCCGCAGAGCAAAGGGCAGCGCTGGTCTCCGATGCTCTGAGAAGCCTCAGGACCCTTCAGCTGCCCCACGGCTTCACCAAATCAGAGTGACATCATTTCACAAGTTGTGCTTAACGTGTGACAGTGCACAACGGAGAAGAAAAAAAAAAAAAGTCAGGGTCATGAAGTCTCCAGCAACATTTCCGGGACTGCGTGAAGTACACAGAAAACTGCTCTTCTGTCTCATCTAAGCTCCCTGTCCCAGAAAAAGGTCATCAACAACTTCCCAGGTGACAACTTTATTTGTGTATTTATTCTTAAATATAGAGAGCTCTCCTAGAGAGGTGGCAAGTGACATTTTATTTGGCATCCTTCTTAAGCTGAGAAGAATTGCTCTGTAGAAAGAAATTTGCAACTTGCTGTAGATGTTTGCTTGTCAGTGAAGGCTACAAACCGACTTTAATTAAAAGTGGAGCTAGGGACTGACAGCTGAACTGAGCTGCTTTAAAAAGAAGTGCTGAGAAGAGCCTGGAATGGGCTTTAAGTTTCTGTAATAGCCCCATGTTTTATATCAAAGGGGAATAGGAACATCCTTCAATTGCGTTTTACACAGTTACCAAAGGACAACGGACTAAAAGCCAGAAGGTTTAGAAAAACTCTCCTTCAGGATGTTTGTTTTATCAGTGAGATGACTAAGGCTCCTTACGCTCATGCCATGTCTTCAAGAAGCACAAATCCTCTTCCTCCCCCCCCCCCAGCTTTCAGAGCCACAGCTCAGGGAGGAGAAGAAAATCGTTTTGATTTAATAAACTAAATTTGGCATTTTGAGGAACAGCTGCTCTTTTCAGTGGACAAGTTAAAAACGAGGCCCTGGGCTTCCCTGCACAGCATGCTATGCAGAAAGAGAGGAATGTCATCTAGTGCTCTCGTTGCTGTACAATCCACTGACCACAAGCAGAGCCAGCATCCCAGCAGCAGACCCTGGGCCGTGGACCACAGCTGACTCTGTGCCTGTCACAGTTTGGCCACAGCTGCTTCAACAAAGGCATCTTGCAACAGCTCTCCAAGTACAATCTAATTGAAACATAAAAAACACACTTCAGATTTTTTTATAGCATATACAAATATTGTTTCTTCTACTGGAACATTTGAACGTTCAAAATGAGAGTGCGGATCAATAATTCTTCTATTAGATAATTGAAACATGCCTCTTGATTTACATTAATGCACTTGTTAAGCAATAAGTAATCAGGCTGTGGGCAGGTCTGCATTGCTGAAGCATAGATTTGATTAATGGTCTGCGAGAAGGTGAGGGGCAGACTGGTCCAGCTCAGCTCTGCTATGCTCTGTTCAGATGGCTTTACCTACCCGATAGCTGCCTGCCCAGCAGGAGCCTTGCAACCAGGGCTCCTCAGGGCAGTAAGCCATTGAGCGAGCACTGGTATGGCTCTTAAAGGGTCATTCTCTCAAATTAAACGCATCTCTTTAGACGTCTGCCAATGACAAAAGCAACACGAAGGACGGCCCTTCAGGCACCCGTTGTGCTGATTTCCCTCTCACAGCATCTGCTGACAGGCAACTCTGCCTACAGACAAGGGGCAGGTCCGGTGTTCAGCACTGACACCTTGGCTCTGCAGTCTGATAACCCCTGCCTGACAGCTCGAGGTCCTCACCCAAAACCCAGAGCAGAAAGGCAAACCCTGCAGGAAGGACAGCCTGGAGAAGACATTTTACTGACACAAACTGCGTGTGCTGCCAAGTCCCAGCACTAAGCCAAACAATTTGGTTCATCAAAGATAAATACTCTGGCATTGATTTGAGGTAAATTAGGCTGTGAATGCCAGGTTCACTAAGTCTCCATGCTACAGCATCTGTCTCCAACTTTGCATCGGTGGGGGCACTGCAGCATCAACGCTGTTCCAGGTGTAGCAGCTTAGCCCTAGCCCAGTTCTTCTTCAAGGGAGAGATCTTGGTGCAGTCCTCATTGACCAATACATCATTCCTGGCTCAAACTTTATTGAAAAGTTCAGTTCGATTGTACTTTCTTGAAACTTAAGCCCTAATCAATGCATGAGAAGTCAGCCAGCCTTCAGCCTGGTTCTGTTCCAGCACAAGCACGATTAATTCCCTTTAGATGGGAAGCAGCAGGATCTGTCTTGCGCTCATTAGTGCGTTACTCAGCTCCTCAAGGAGCAAACAACTCATGTGCCATTTTTGGTTAGAACTGCCTGATAAGTCATCTCAGGTTCCTCAGGGGAAGTCATAAACGTAGGACTTTTGCTCACTAGAAGAGTAGTTGGAAACCTGATGCTCCAAGGACTGCCTGATTTGCCCACAACAGGAAACAGAACTTGCCAGATCAGTTCACCGCAACAGAGCTGGCTAGATGAATCACTTGCAGCGAGCAAGAGATCTTCAAAGGCTGTGCCCGAGCAGCTCTGGCAAGCACATCTACATAAACAAGGCTGCTAAGATCAGCTCCAAAGAGCCACTCGAGCTGTGTGGTTTCACCCAAGCCTCCCCTTTTCCTTGTTTACCCAGCAGCTTGCCTGTAATCAAATTGGATAATGGAGTAAATCCCTCCAATTACACTTGTTAGAGCAGGGGCCTGGTGACCTGCAGAGCACAGCTCAGCCCTCGGCCCAAGAGCACAGCCTCAATCTCCTCCAGAGGAACGCACGCCAATCACACCCGATGCCACCATGCACAACCATGTAATGAGCACAGGCCGCAGCTGGGGGAGAAAGGGAGGACAATGACATTATTTTACTGCCCTCTGACTGATGATGCGCTAACATGCTCAAGCATTAAGGGGAAGCTGCCAAGCAGTCATGGGAAGTGTAATTAATCCCTTGCTTATGAAAGCCCGTGGTGTCTTAAAGAAATGCTGACAGCATTCCATAAGCAGCAGCGGTCCGTGAGTCATGGCCCCCAGCCCCTCATGGCAGCTTACCCCACTGAGAAGGCATCAAAGAGCCTAACTTGCGAGATGTAGTCTTTTAATAAAAACAATGTGGGTTTGAGACACGTGGCAGAGATGTCAAGTAACACCAGCTGAGGGTCCATCTATTCTACCTGAGGAAAAGAATTAAAAAATGCACCTCATATTATTTGGCCCATGTTAATTTAAAGGCTTTTCAGTACTTGGTATTTTCCTCCCCTCCTTTTCTTTCTAAAACAGGAAAGGAAGGGGATTCATCTTTTTACTTTCTGGTCAGCTTTGCCAGAACCCAGTGCTCCCTTCACGCTCCCACCCTGCAGGGACCTCAGCCATGCTGGAGCAGCAGGAGGTCTCAGAGCACCCAGGGGTTATTTTCAGAGCAGTACAGATATCCTCTCACTCATCTGCTTGTTCATCAGCCCTTGAAGAAGCATCCATGTGCTCTCAACTCAGTAGAAAAAGGTGCAAGAAGACACCCCAAGCAAAGCTGGGTAAATAGAGCCAGGGAGAGTCTGAGCAAGCCACACAGCCAGCTCAGCTTGCAGCCATCAGCATTGCACAGGCAGCCTCCCTACACTCACAAGCACACAAAGTCCACCCCAGCACCCCCAGCAGGGACTCTTCTTCCCAAAGCGAGCAACAACCTGTCTCACTTCCATTTCTCTGCCTTTGCAACAAATTCGAAGTGCCTTTTTTTTTTTTTTTTTTTTTTAGCCCTGCTCAAGCCATATTAAGTCCTTCATACCATTTCCAGAGCACACAGAACAGGAACCCCACGTCCAGCCTGCCCAGCTCCACAGCTCTTCCTGAGGACAGGGCTGCCCACCCATCCCAAGGTACCGCAGCATCAGCCCCTCTGGGCTCCTCTCAAAGAACCCAGACCTTCCCAGCACAGGAGGAACTCAGCAATTGCACCAGCTTAGATAGTCTTCAGCTGATGCCAAAGCTCAGCTGGACACATTTATTTCAGTCTAGTTAAACTGATTTAGAATACTCTTAAGCCTAATTGTGCAAAAAAAAAAAAAATCTAAAAAGAGAAATTTTGCTTGTGCTTCAGTGACCAACTACTGTGAGCAGACAAGACCAGGGGATCTCTTTGCATTATTTGCTTCACAGCAACTGCAAGTAAATGCATCAACATTTTCTCAAGAGTAGATCAGAAGTCAGGACAAGTCCCTGCAGCCACAGAAATAGGTGGGAAGATCCCAGCTGAGGTTATCATGAAAATTAAAAATTAAGAGAGCTGGAAGAGCTACACTTTGCTTCACTAGGGCACAGATCCTTGAGTTAAACACATATTTTAATGTAGAAATCTGCATGCATAAGTAAGCTACTCTGGGCAGTAGCCAAGCGACTAGTGACGGGAACTGTTCTACCAAGAATCACTGGTAGTGTCGCATGGTCAGCCACAGCCTTCCTGGGAGCATCTTTCTGCGAGAGCAAGTGCTCTGCCAGTGGGGAGAGGTGGTTGCAGGAGAGGATAGAAGACAGCAGAGTCCTTGCCCCTTAATGAAGACACATAAATATTAATTGTTGCTAATCTCAGTCAGGACCTGCACGTGGATCAGCTGAGCTGGAACATGTTGACGTGTTGCTTTGAAATGATCTGGCATTGTAGCACCCTCTGACAGGGTGGCACCAAACCAGCGATGACACTGTGGTGGCAAACGTACCCTCTGCACCGGCCACCTGGGCCAGCAGCCACCCACAGCCAGGACTGATCCGGCAGGCAAAGGGGGATCAAACTAAGCCAAGGGGCTGTGCTGTACTGGGCTTGGAAGCTGTCCATGTGCCACAGGTTCCTCCCATTACTGTTTTTTTTAAACCAGCCACCCTCAGCCAGGTCCTTGGCTCATTAAAATGCCTCTCCAGTGAGTGCAAACCACGCCGTGATTAACACCTTTCTGCTGGCAGCTTCCCCTGGGAGCAGGGTACCCACCTCCCCCTCCGGGACCATCGGTGGTTTTCCTTTGGGGCCTGTAAAGGCAGCCAGTTCTCTTAGCATTTGTGCCTAGTGATGGCATGGGCAAACTTCCTCTTGCCCATCTTGCAGACACTCCACACGGATCCGAAGCCTCTGAGTCTCAGGGCCAGTCTCTTGCAGCGCTTGAAAGGAGGCAGATTGTACTTCAGCTGCTCAAAGCTTGCAGAAGGCTAAATGAACTCCAGTTACATCTCACCTTAACGGCTCCTGCAGAGCTTTGCAAGGATGCAGAACAGCTGGAAATGGAGAACATGCTGCTGCTGCCCTGCTTCCACATCTCCGTGCTTTAAAGAGTCACAGAGAGAACAAGAGAAGCTGCAAAAGTGGCTGTGTGCCAGGCACAGGGCTCCAGTGCCTCCTCTACTCTCCCCAAGCACCAGCCCACCTGGATGAGTTTACAAAAATACCCCCAGGCAGCCAACTTGCATGCAGAATTTGGTCTCCCTTTTTTCTGGACATCCCACGTGTGTGCCTTCCCCTTTCCTTTGCTGGATAAGCTTCTGAAGTGCTACTTACAGGAGTTACTCATAAAATGAACAAGGGGTTCCAGAGTATAACATGAAATTGCTTTTATCTACTACACACTGATAAATCAGGCAGCTGTACTGACAACTCTCTGGGAGAATCTACCTCCAGAAAGTCTCCACAAGTTTCCTAATGCATTAAGGGAAAGCTGCTGGGAGGGAGGGAGACAAGACGAGGGTCAAGAAGAGCTGCCTGATTTCAAGCATGTTCCAGAGCAACTGTTCTCAGCTTGTTTGCTAATCTCTAGTGACCGATCATTGAACCAAATCTTGCTTCCTGGACAGATAAACAAGAAATAGAGAGAAAAAAAGAAAAGGGCAACACTTCAACAATAAATAGGACATCAATTAAACAAGAGAGCATTTACCTGCACAAACAGCTCTAGGAAGAGCCATCGATTCTTCCACCTGACAGTCTGGACTCGGCTAGCACATGCCTGGTTTACGGTGATCCCCAGGGAGGTAAAGTGTCTGAAATCCTCAGCAAGAAAAGAACAGGTTTCCCGATGTGGTCACGGTGTGTCTCCTTTTAATCAAATTTTTTTTTTTCATTTAGATAAAGAGAAAACAACTGTCACTGTAGCTTGAAAATGTATTTGATGAGAAAAATCTAAGGGATGACTACAGCAGTTAGCAGACCAGATCCCAGGTCTCTATCCCTGCCTCATCGATTGTCTGGCTGAGAGAAGCTAGCACAGATCACCTAGAAATTTAGCAACTCTCCAGGATTTCAAAGCACTTGGAACTTACAGGAAGAGTATTATTCCCCTGATTTTTATTAAAAGAGAGAAATCATGACTTTCTTAAAAGGAGGTGACTTGCCCAAGATCAAAAGGAGGATCTGTCGTCTCAGCCTTAGTCCTTTCCTCTGCCTTATGGTCCAACTCATCCAGTGCTCCGGCAGGCTGCTGCTGAGCAGCTCTTGCCAGCTTTGCCAGTTTGTATTACCCAGAGATGGACACTGCGTGTGCCAAGCAGGAATGGCTCCCTGCTCCAGAGCTCCCTCTCCTACCTGCTCCAGCTAAGCAAAAATCCATCCATCTTTGAGCGTGGGCTTTCAGAGCTTTTACAGAGGAGACTGACATGGTTTAAATGAAGAGTAAGTGCCTGGCTGCAGACAGACCCTTGCTGGAACAGGCTGTAGCGACTGATGCCAGGCTCTGATCTGAGCTATTGTGTGACCTTCATTCCGGACCGTAAAGCACTTTGGGGCAAGACTGCCTCTCTCTATGTGTCTACAGCAACAACCACAGCACACGTCATCTGATTCCCAGTATGCTATTATACGAATAGTGAATTGACGGATAGGTGCGTAGTTAGCGTGCGTGGATTTAGACCGTATTCCTGGGCTACTTCCAAAATACAGGTGGTGATTTCTGGACACTGGATACATTATCCGCAGAAAAGTAAAAATTATAGTGATCAACAAGAAAGGAGTATTATCATCCTTCCATCATTCCCCGTCTGAAAAAACTCAACAGGTCAGCTGCTTCTAAGCCTACCCTGATCAATCACCAGAAATGCTAAAAGCATTTAGAAGATGTCCTCCTTTGAGCCATTTGTCAAGTGGCATCTGGCAGTTTTTAGTCCTTTTATTAGTTCTGCTTGTGAGAGAAATTCACTTGAAGCCAATGCTTAATGCAGTGAGAAAGCAGTACGTATTTCTGTGGCAGAGATACCCATTATTCAGCTGTGCGCAGAGATATGAAGGGGATTTAACAAAGCCCTAGGCTGGAAGAGAGAGGGTGCCCCATGCCTTGACCTGCCGTCCTGTGCGCACGTTCCTTCACGTCTGCGCTTCAGCCTCAGCCTGAAATGTATTGGAAGTGAAAAAAAAAAAGCATAGTTGTGTGGTGAAAGGAAGCACAGAGCGAGCCCAGCATACCTGCCTGCGAGCTGGACCTGTGATTAATCCAACAGGCAGGAGCAAACCTGGACGGTGGAGAGAGATGATACAGGGGTGCTGCCTAATGGTCCTGCAACAGAGCAGTGCCAGCAGAGAGACGGCGTCTCATTGCGCTGAATGCCGCACACAAGAATGGAAGAGTCTCAGGCATCTCACCGGCTTTTTAGCCGGGCACGTGTCCGCACAGACTGCCTGCCCCTCTGATGTGGCTGATCTCGCAGTGTTGTATACAGCCCCATCCCCCTAATGCAGGATCAGCTGTACCTAAACCACCTCTAATATGCTTTAGGCCTGGAGAACTAAGGCACAAATGGATTAAGAGAACTGCCCGGAGATCACACAGAGGAGCGCACGTTAAATTTGGGAACTGAACTTCTATCTCTTAAAAACCTTTCTGGATCAGTGCTTAGTGGCTTGCGTCAAGCCTTTGCCTACTTCAGGGGCTAGTGCTTTCCACTCCCATGAATTTATACAGTGCCTGGCATAGAGGAGTGCTGGTGCTGCTGCAAAACTAGCACTTTTTACAAACCCCAAAATTAGTATCATTGGACAAACAGTGGGAGAGGAGGAATACAAATCACACACAACCCACCTAGGACTGTTCTCCTCTGCTCCTTCCCTCCTTGCAGCACTCTCATTATTTTCCAGCAAGGGCAGTCGTCTTTTTCTCTCTCTCACTTGTCAGGATCAGATGACATTTGAGTTGTGCTGATGAGACCTACCAGGGCGAGACACATGTTTGCGGTCGCTTTGGGCAACCAACTGCCAAGGCCTTTAACTGCTCTCTTTTGATTTTCCTACGAAGTCAACCTCTCTGCCTCCCTGGCAATTTGAGTCATGCTACCCACAGTGCTCTGCCTCCCAGGGATTTGTGCGTGAGCGTGGGCTGCTCTTACCTTAGCCAGTCTCTCTGCCTTGAAGGAAAGGGGCTGACATTTTTTTTCTGGGGGAACTGGCAAGTGCTGCACAGAGATGCCAAGTAAGGGATGGCTGTGGGTGGCATTACTTTGGGGAGAGCCACTCTGCAGGGGGCTGAGGGACCTGCTGTCCTGCTGTACAGTGAATCTCTTCGGAAGACAGCCATCCTCAGCTGGCTCTGTCCCATCAGTTCCATCTCCAGCTGTGGAGCTCTCCTGATTAACACCAGCTAAGGATCTGGCCCACACCATCTATTTCTGATCTAAGGTATGTGAAAACACTGTTGAGATGAGCTTCACACACAGAAGCTGTGACTTCCGATGCCACCTTTGCGAAGTGCTGCTTGCCCAAGTAGCACTTTCTCCGGTGATTAACTGGCCGGGTCCCATGGGGCTGAGCCAGCACAGCTAAGGACACTGCACAGGAGCAAGGCTGCAAAAATCAGCTCCCTGGCTCTGGTCCAGCAAAGCACTTGAACAGTGCTTAACATCAAACACCATCCGAGCTGCCATCAATCACAAAATTCACAGTCCTTCAGTGAGCCGCTTGCTCACATGTCCCGAATTGGTGGATGGGGGTGTCGCAGTGGTGTTTCTGTAACGCAGGGACTCACAGCCACAAATGCTTTGGGCCTGGTTTTATTCTGCTTTGCACATTCCCCAACAATTTATATCCGTGCATAAATCAGAAAAACTCTCAAGAAGAAATTCTCATTTAACATTCACGGAAGTGTTTCATATTCATTTTGCAGCAGTATAAATGACAACACAAGATGTAAGGTGGAGGAAGTTTTATGAGCATCCTTAGGGGGGAGATCCTAGATAATTTAATCAAATGGATCTAGACACATTGTCTTTGCTGGAAGCGTGACCAAGTGACACCTGTGTGGAAGAAAGGTCATAGAGCTTGTGACCCAAGAGAGGCAAACATTCAAATAAAAAAGATAAACCTACAACATTTGGGAATGGTAAGTAGGCAGATCTAGCAGGCAGGTGCACACACACCGTATGGGGCAGTCAACATCTCGTGGTGACAAAAGAGTTGTCAGCATTTGAAAGGTCTTGAAAGGGATGTCCCTCTACATGGCACACAGGCCATAGCAGGTTCCCAGCTCAACCCCAGAACTGACCACTTTCTGCCACCCCTTTTCTCAGCTCACCTCTTTCCCAGAACTGAGAACAGAGCACAGTTAACCCCTTGCTATAACCACAAAACATTTTCCTTATGTCCTTCCAGCTCTAATATTCCCAGAAAATGCAAAGAAATATAATGATAAAGCAATATCTGCTCTTGGACATTGCTATGTTAACACTGATGTGTGCCACTGATTGAGGCCAGCTTGTTTTTCCCAATATAAAGCACTTCCAGCCTGTGAATGATTTCTGAACTGTACTTGTTCTAATTAGTAAGAAACATTTAGGTCAATTATAACAGCGTGCTGGTTACTTCAATTATTATTATTAATTGTATTCGATTACACATTTGCAACTATTAAATACAGTATCTCTAGGGTAGCTGGGTAGACCTTTAACTCAGCAGAAAACAATGAAAAGTATTTAACACAGAGAAATGGCCAGATAATGCAAGGCTAAAATCCATACTAGCCCCATGCATCATTTATCTCTGCTCTGCATGTGCCTGGCTGATCCAGCACGAGAGACACAAAGGACTTGTTTTCCTTCATCCTCTCTTCTCTCTGGACCAAAGTCCTCTTTCCTCAGTTGTCCTCTACACACCAAGGCAGCTCAACTCCCCCTGTTCACCATTATCACAGGCAAGTGGTCAACATCTCAGGAGGGCAGGACAGGCGATTAACTCTATCGGAGCTGCCCAGAGAAGGAAAATGCTGCTTTGTGGAGGCTTATGGCATTCTGCAATGTGGCTTCATCCCAATTAGAAATGAAAACTCAACTTTCAAAATTGTCTGAGAAAAATAAAAGCCAGGGATACTCCGTTTAGGGAAGGCTCCAATGCTAGCTTTCCCACGGCTGCAAGGGCTCTTGCATTCACTCCCATAGAGCTGGGACTTTATACTACTTTAAAAAAAAATAAATCACTTTGGAGAAGTGTTTCTGTGTCCTACAATGTTAAATTGCTAATGGGAAAGGAAATGTATTCATGATTCAATGTATAAAAGTAGCCTTGGAGGAATGCAGACTGTATTTTTCCTCTGCAAACATTTGATCATCCCAATAAAACAGCAGCCCCACCTTTTCCACCAGCTCAATAAATCACAGAGAATGGAAACACCAGGTTTATAGTTGTCACGATGATCGTTACTGAAGGATTTTATGGTGTACGGGAGAGATGGGGGTGCTTGTTTATAGGCACAAGATGCCTTCTGAAGGACTGTGGGACTCTCTAAAACTCAACTTGCTGCTTAAGTTTCTGGTTTAAAAAGGAAATTATTCTCCTGATTCAGCCTCCACCTCAGTCGCGATTGCATTCACTGATGCTCCAGCCTTCCCAGGCAGTCCTGCTCAGCAAGGGGCTGAGCCAATGGCTCTTGGAATGAGCAAAGAGCTTGTGTAGGTCACGACAGCCACAGTTCTGCAGTCCTCATGCAAATAATTGCACTAGTATTGCATGGTCTTGTGCTAGTAAAGCACCCACAAACCAGAGTCACATAACTGTAAGGCTCTGATCTCTGCTTCTGCATTTGTTACTGTTAATTATCACTATTAATTAGGATTTGAGCTTCAGCAAAGATCAAGGCCATGTTATACAAGTCCTAGATCACATTCAGAGCAGGAGGCAGCTTTTGCCCAACAGCATTTTTTTGTCTACTATGTACCATTCCTGGGAGAGCCGGACAGTCATCTACCACGTGCTGTATATCCCCAGGACCATCTGAGACATGAATAACCCTTTGGAAGAAGGTTGCCTCTTACCAGGCAGGTTACAGAGGGAGCTGACAGTGACTGCCCCCCCCCCACTTTTGCATCGCCTTATGTATGCTGCAACATTATGTACTTAGAGTTTACTTTCAGCTTTAAAACCTCCAAGGAGACGCTGTCTGCTGCCCTGTAATATAAATAAGGCCAGGAAGCGTTGGGCAGAGCGCATGGCAGTAATTTTGAGTGATGACTTTAAGGTCTAAATGCTCCTTGGAAAGCCTGTTCGCTCCCAGACCGATGCTGACACAACCCACCAGAGTCTACGTTCACGGGACAGCAATGAGTGAGAGCAGAGCTGGGGCAACCACGACGGGATGTTTCATGCGTGTACCTCTTGGGCTAACACTATTCCCTCCACTATTTCTCATCCCCATCCTTCTGGGTGTAGGAGCTCTGTATTCCTCTACCATAACATCTTTTTTCCGTTCTCCATAGGATTGATGACAAATTAGCATTTCACCCTCTGGAATGACTCTGTACAGTGAAGTATCCGTAACTTAACACTTGGACACGACTTCCATTTTATTGGAAATCTCCTGTGCTGTTTTACAGCCAGCTCTGCAGACTAACTGACAATAAAGCAAGAGCAGGAGGAGTGTTTCAAGAGGTCCTGAGCCACTCTGACTTCTGCCAACTCAGCGCTTCACAATAAAGCACTCAGCATCTGGCAGGATTGAGCTTCCCCCTGCTTTTTTTACAGTATAAATTAAGTATCATACCAGAACAAGTGTGCAATGCTGCTCAAGACAGAGAGCTAATAAGCTGAGCATTGTATTGCAAAGCAACTTTCCTGTCCACCTTGCCCCCTCTTCCCTTTTTTTGCATTTTCATACTTGATCTTTTCTAAATATAGCCACAATTCTTAGTCCTTTTAATATGGTCTTCATAAAAAAAAGTTCTTAAAGATCTTGGAAAGCTTTGCTTTGGATTTAATAAGCTGGACAAAGGGGTCATCCCAGCAACTAGGCTGGAGAGCACCCTGGGAACAGAAACACCCAGCTCCTGGTGCAGGACCGATCTCATAGCACTGGACTGAATATAAACATGCCCTAACTGCCTAGAGGATAATAACAAACATGTCTGCTTCAGTAAAATAATGAAGATAATAAATCAGGTGCCTATTTAGCACCTTTTTCACAGTAGCTGTTCTCAATCTTCCACCAGAAAGGAAAGAAATAGGGAAAGAAAAAAAACCCCGAGACATAGGAACAGTAAAAAAGCATTTCAAATCAAGACTTATGTGGAGCACTCTGGCTGATTTCTCCCACATTCGTTAATAACAGCTTTGCCTTAGAAAGGTTTTGCCACAAATGAAATTTGCTTTCAAACACTATAATTGCTTCTACAAGGTTTTCCCCCCAGTAGCCAGGTGCAGGCAGTTGGGTTCTCTGACTATTTTTGCACTAGTGTGATGTCCCAGGCTTGTTCCTGACCTGCCTGAGCCAGCATGGAGAATCAGTACAGTACCTGAACCAACACCCTGGGCTGTGGGCTATTTCTGAGCTCAGTTTAGCAGTACTACACCTATTTGCAATATCTGTGTATTGTTGCAAGACAGAAATCTGGAGATGGGGCACCGAGAATGCATATGAGTGACTCATACTCACGGAAACAAATGCCTCAAAATGAAGACTGTGAAAAGATTAATCTCTTTAACTTATCAGGAAGAAATTCAAAAGACAATTTGATTATAGTGCACAAGCACTTTCACGGAAGAAACTATCAGATCCTGAGGGCTCTTTAATCTAGCAGAGATGAGCATAGAGAGAATCTCTTAGTGGAAATTAAAGGCAGCCAAATTTGAATTCAAAATAATGCATACATTCTTTTAAATGGGGTAATGAGTTACTGGAACAACCCGGGAGCGGCAGACTCTCCATCAGCTGGTGCCTCCCAGCCTAGACCTAGGTCTCTTTGAAAGATACTTTTTTGTAGGGAAAAAACAATCTTCACAGCTTTGCTGGTGAAAGGAATCAGATAAGGGATCTCCAGTCCACTGCCAACAGCAGGAAGGATTACCTTAACCTACGCATTAGGGTGCTTTGGACCCACCTCATCAGCAGATGAGGAGACGTTCACACATTTCTTCCTGTTAGCAGAGCTGTGGGAAACTAATCGCAGCTGGGGAGCAAAGATAAGCAGTCTATAGGCTGGGGTGAGGGGGCACCACCTTCAGCTAGTGCTGACTGCCGCAGAGGAAGAGAGCTAACGGAAAGGACCTCCAGCAGCCACCCCACTCACCACACAAGTGGTTATTATTTCAATGTATTGTTCAAGAAGTCCTATTAACGATGTTCCTACTTGGTATGATGTTGCTCAGGAATGGAGGCAGCTTTAGAACAGATTATTGCTCTCCACAGCAAATTAGCAACTAGTGTTTTGACATTCACTGACAGTACTGTCTTCGCATCCTTTACATGCTCCTGGGTGGCTTCCCCCTGAATCCAAGTATCACATCATTTGTTTAACTTACTGAATAAAGTAATTAATACTAGGGAGTTCTGACTGCTTGGCAGAATATACTGTTACAGCTAACAAATTTTATGTCTTTAGGCTTCACAGAAGAATTTGATTTAATTTATCCCAAGGTTAAGAAAGACAGGGAGGAAATTTGATGGCTCCAGATCACAAATTCACTGCAATTTATCATCTTCACCATGTGGCATGGACAGACACCACTTCCAAGTTAAGATGGTAGAAGTTTACCCAATCATCTTTGCTTTAAGCTTGCATTCATCCATTATTGGATGCTGCACGCCCAAAATATGCTGTGTCTCCCTGCCACTGGCAAGGGGAGTAAATGCTTCATGCAGTTATCCCCAGAATTGGCATGTCTTCCCCACCTTTTGGATGAGGATACCCAAAATTTTGGGATTAGCTGGTTAAGATGTACACAATCCCAAGGAAAGGTAGGGAAGCATCTTAACCAGGCTTTTCCCCTAAAAGTTCTGTTTAAACTGCATTTTAGAAAGCTAGGAAATTCAACAAAATGTGTTGAATTTTTTTTTTCTTTTGCTGAAGGAGAAGAAAGGGAACACAGAGCACAGCGGCTGTTTCTTAATCATATCCAGGTTCCTGGATAACACATTTCTGTGGTCAGATTTCCTTCCTTAATAACACAAATAATGGAAAAATTTCTCTGCTTCGTTATAAGCTGATGTTTGCAACAGAGAAAATACAGTTATACAGAGGAGCTTCCACCCTGATTCTCAGTATCGTGGCCTTGCAGAGAGCTACACATTCAGTCTCACCCCAGAATTATCTTTAGGACTTAAACAGTGCACTTCCCTCCACTCTGCAGTGGATTTTGGAGCAATGAGGCTTTTAGAGCCTCAAAAACTAGCACAGCAGTGGCCTGGCCAAGATGTCACAGAGCAAAGAGAAGGAACCAAGAATTTTCCACTCTGTGAGCCACGTACCCGACCAAAAGGCCACGCTCAGTTTCCAAAGCAGGGGCCACAGCACTACAACAGCCGCTTCCTAAAGGACGTGTATGAGGCTATAGCTTGTGAACAGCATTATGCAGCAATTACGTACCAAAAGAGCTCCCAGATGCACAGTGAATGTGGTGACAAAATGTCCCTGTTTATGGCATTTTCTCCCTCTCTCTCACGTCATTGTCCTTTAGGAAGTGAACATGAAGACTAAAGCTCTATTTTTAGAAACAATTCTAGGTCCTAAAAAGAGAGCAAATTAAGTGCAGAGATTTCCTAGGCATAAGGAAATTACACACTACAGGCCAACTCAAGCATCCCTGCTGGGACAGACCCACTCCCAGTGGAGCTGGGGCTGTCCCCATTGGAGCAGTACCAAGGTAAAATCCAGGGAAGTCAACAAGATGGGAAGGCAGACCTTCCACAGGTTTACCCTCCCCTCTCCCAGAACTCGTATGACCGAGAACTGAATCTGACTCTTCCTTACCTATGTGACAAATGCCTAAATTAGCCTAGTCGTATTGTCAATGATTCACAGAATACCTTGAAGGGTACAAACCACTTACTTACAAGATCTTCCTAAAGGTTAATTCCATTTTGAGGGCTGATTTCCACACCAAGTTTCCACTGCGGTTTCCCCAAATGACTCCATACTTGAATCTCTGTCATTATTCAGGTCAGCAAGAAGTGGGCAAGAAACCAGAGGAAAGCATTATTACATATATGACAGTCATGTGAAGCTGTCCAAGAAGTTGGGAGAATTTGGGAGAACTTGGATTATAGAGATCACAGATTCTAATGCAAAATCTAGACTAATGTCACTAGTCTTTAAAACCGATCTTCTAAGGCATGGGGCTTGACTCTTGACTTTCTCTTCTCTTTCCTGGACAAGTCGTCTGGGACTCACTTCGATGTTGCCTGGATGCCCTCAGTGAGGTACCAAAGCACCATGATTAAGTTAGCGGTCACCCAACCAGGCCACTCCAGATTTTGCAAGAACAAATGTTTCATCAGGAATAGTAGATCTGTAATTCATAAGCTGTGCTAGAGTCAGCAAGGGCATGTGTCCAGGATTCTGACTCTAATTACTTATGCTGCCCTGCTCAAGCAGTTCCTAACATGATTTATTTTAAAGACGACAAAAATTATTATGGCTGATCACTTAAAATAACTGTCTTTGTAAGTACCTGACAGTTTAAATCTAACAGCATACAAGGGAGAGTCCGGGTCCCCAGCAGAAATACAAGCCCTTTGGGTCAAGTGGTTAGATTGGGACACAGTGGACCATTTACTGTGGTTTTCTCGTTAATGCCTGCAGGTAAGGCTCTCCGGCAGAAACCTCTGTGCCACCTCCTCTACCCGCAGGGACCTGCTGCAAACCCTTGCCTAATGTTTACTCACCACAGTCTGAGGCCAGCACTCACAGTGGCAGTACGTGCTGCTCCCCATCACATATTACACAAACTGGCTCACTGCTTCTTGGTCTTTTTATCTTACTTAGTTCCTGTCTCTCATAATATTTAGAGGCTCTTTGGGATACAAATAGTTTTGATTTGTACGTACAACCACCTAGAACAAGGAGTGCTTGGGTCCTCGGTCCAAATAATAAATAATAGTTAATATAGTCCAGGCATGACTAGCCAGTTTCTACCTTAAAATGTCAATAAAGCAGGGCCATATTGATGCAAAGACACATAAAATGTGAACTCCTTCAATACATGCACTTATTTGTCTTAGTTTGTGAGGCTAGGAAGGAAAGAGCTGTTAGCAGTGAATAGTATTTTATTAGCATCATAAACCCCAAGAGCAAGTTTGTGTCACAGAGAACTGCACATGCATTTGAAGGCTTAATTTATGTTCCCGTCTCCTTTATTTTTTTCCCTTCCTTCTCTTTTTTTCAAACAGGGACATAATATAATTTAAAATAAAGACTAAAAGACTCTGAAGACACCTTTGGGCGAAAGGGATGTTCAGGCATAAAGGTAAACCTACATCCTACTGAAATCCTGTCAGTTAGAAAGAGTTCAGTGGTATTAGCATATTAATCTATACTGCAGAGGTACAGGGAAGCTTTGGAAAAAATACAGTTTCACATACACCAGCTTCTGAGCAAACAGCATCCTGAAATGCCAGCAACCTTGAAAGGCAAAGCCCAGAAGGAAGAGACAGATGGAGGTGAAGTGACTTGCTGAGGAACTCCCAACAAATTAGCAGTAGAAAATTAGTGAGAATAGAAAAGAAAGTGTGGCTTTTGTTGGCTTTCCATGAATTTGAGCTTCAGCGATGAAGAAGCAGATCTTTAGCTGGTGCAAAGCCACGCTGATGGGAGACACACATTGACCTGCGCCAGCTCCTGCCACAGCTGGCTTGCAGCGCTGCAAGACCCATCTCCACCGAAAACAATCCGATGTCAGGGGCCAAAACTCCTCCAGCTACTGGTCATTGTCCTGCACCTCTAACAGCGTTTTCCTTTCATTCGGCCCTTTTGGAGATGGGTCAGGTTTCTGGTGATGCTAGGAAATACACACTGCAATACAACTGCCATCAACCATTGTTAATCAGCAAATTACAGCTTTTCATCTATTACAAAGCTTTTAACTACCAGCTGCTTATTCTACTATATTTATGTGGTAACAATTCTGCAGAGCAAGTTCTATGCCTATTACAGAGCTGTTAAGCCTCTGTAAATATGGCTTTAATGACCAACAAGCATTTATTTAAGATTCTGTAGCCTGCCTGTTACGGTGAAGTGAAATTAGACATGTAGGTGAGCGCTGTAGGCACAGCACTATAAGTTTTATAACAAAAGAAATAGGCTGCACAAGCAGCTGTGAAAAAGCTGTTCTGCAGGGTACAGGATAAAACTGAGCAGCATGGTACAAGTTTTTCAGCAGACTGTGACTTGCTACCTATTGAGCAGTAAAAGTATTTGTGGCTCTGAACAGTGAGATGAGGTAAATCTCATATGTCACAGCATCAGCACAAAGGCTTTGGGAGTTCAGGAAGGAATAGCCTTTGTTGGTAAAAATATTCCCATGCTCCTCGCTAGAGCAAGGCCTGTGTACCCATATACAACTTCAGATCCGAATTGGTGTCAAGTAAGGAAAGGAAAGTGTGGAACAAGATTTGGGGAGCAGACCCAACACAGCACTACTATCGTTGTCTTTGGGGTTTTCTAAGCACAGCCAAATGATGACTGCCTACAAGGGCAAAACTACCCCAAAGAATAGGCTGAAGCCTATTTATGATATTCTTAATTACTTGCTTTGTGTTGGTGCCTAGGGAATCCCCTGCCCTTTCCATTACGCTCTTGAATCGCACGTGCTGTGCCGTTTGCTGTACAGGTGCAAGACAAAAGGTAGTTGCTACCACAGGGACTTTACGTTTTAGAGCAGCACAGCAAAGAACCTTTTAAGATATGATTTGCGGAACGCCACAGTCAGTTTCACAAAGGTTAATGGCATGTATCTTCAAGGCATAGCGAGTCAAATAATTTGCATGGCCACCAAACTGGGCAGAAACAAAACTAGCGGGTTCACCAGTTCGTGTCTCTCCTGAAGAAGAAAATAGTAATTTACTTGTCCTGGAAGGGCTGCAGGAAAAGGAAACGAAGAAGGATTATTCTACTTCCACATTGAAACTGCAAACATTGCTCTGTATAAATACCACACTGTAGAAAAGTATCATCTCTTTCCTTCCACCCCTCTTTGCAGTTTCAACTGTTTATTTTTTCCTCTTTTCTATTTCACAACTTTTAGCCTTGCCCAATTGTCCCTCTTAAATAATAATTAACTCCCTTGTTCAGCCAGGGAAGTGTTTTAAAGCTCTAGCAATTTTATCTTCTATATGATGCCAGGAGACGATGGGAGGGAAAAGTTAAATCGGAAGGTTTCTCAAGAGTTGCCCCTCTAGAAAAGCCATTAGTTGCCTCTCCCTGGCGAAAGGCGAACGCTGCTGCCAGATTTGTAGAGCAATCCTACAGTAACCAGCAGTGTTTACACAATAACTGACTGAAAGAGAGAAGAAAGAAGAAAATAAACAAGTAGGCAAGACTGTCAGGCTGCACTCTCCAAGAACGCTTTCTCCCAATAGACCCACGTCTTGAGTTATGAAAATACGTGATGCTTCAGCACAACAAAACAACAACCACCACTGGGTGACCCAGAAAAAACGACGAGTAATGAAGTTGGCTCCCTCGCGCTTTGGGGTTGAATACAACACAGACTGCTTTGCGGCCTCAAAAGCAGGACGTGGGCAGAAAAACCCAAGAGCAACATACGACAGTAAGTGAGAGAGTACTTGTTTTAATTATAAACTGGACCAAATAAATTAGAAATTCAATTACAGTGCCATTTACCGACAAGAAATTCAAAACACTCAGGCTAGTAGTTGCACAAATTAACTGTAGGAAATAACAGGATTTGTGGGGAGCAATCCTTACCCTAGTTGTAATGAAAACGTTAAGGTCTGAAGCGAGGCAGAGTGCATTGGGTACAGTCTGAGATACTCTCGTGCTCATTGAGCTTGTGAGAAACAGAGAAGTACCAAAACATTCTTTCAGAGAGTTTTTCCTCATTAAAAATTGCTTATTAAAATACCTGGATTTTGGAAAAGGCAAACCTGCTCTACTGTAAAAGTATTTTCGTGGTTTACAATTATTACTGACAGAAAACAAAACAGCATCACCCTAAATAGCCAAGGGACTGCAGCTCGTTTTAGGCACTCCTGTCCCCAGGGAAGCTAGATTCTGCCTAGCTACATGGATGTAAATCCCTTGGCTATAAAAGGATGTCTCGGGTTTGGCATGACTGAAACTAAGGAGAAGATCTAAGCTTCCGAGTTCCCCCTGGTTCATAGGTTGCTGCCTCGAGAAGCTAACCCCACAAGCCACAGATTATTAAATCACATTCCTTCATGCTTCTCCTAAAGCGTCGATATCCGGAGTGTCTCTCATCTTCCTGACCTAACCTAATATGAATAATGCACAAGTGACCGGTAGGTCAGTTGCTTACAGAACTGTGGCCAGCCAAAGGGCTTTCTCAGCAGATCAAAAGCCAATCAAGTTCATTGCAATATTTATTTTTAATCCTCCATTCTGAAATTATAAATACTTAATGCTATGCCCTTACCAGGAAAGCAAAGCAAAGCAAAAAGAGAGGAGAGACTGGACCAGACCAACTCTTTCATGCTAATTTGTGCCCAGATGTATGCTGCTCATTATGTCCATTAATATTCTTCAATGAACACAGCGTATTTATTTGATTCCTCCGAGAGCCTGCAAGGACAAAGGTCAGAGCCAAGGAGCACAAAATGGACACGAAAGCAGGTTTTGCTCCTGAAGGCTTTTCACTGAGGTTAAATTTTCTGGCCCTATGCAAATATTCAGTAGTAACATCATGACTCTGACAATACCCAATTACCCTGACACCTCTCCGTCTCAGACCTGGCCTTCCCCAGACCCCGTGATCCTGACCCACAGGACCACGTACCCCCTTGATGTACCCAGCAAGTGCTAGAGGCTTCCCAGCCGCTCTGTCCTGTCAGAGCCCTACCAAAGATTTTGGTGCTTTTATATATAGATTTACCACAGCAAACTAAAGCCCCTCAGCCTTTCCTTGCTGATAATCCCCAATCAGTTATCATTTTCTACAGGCCTGAAGATGAGAGATGGGAAAGATGCCGAACGTGGATACATGTGGATGCAGCTCCATAGGGCTGCACAGCCTTGTAGGTTTTGTTGGCAATCAAATCCTGCCTACCTGAGAAGAAGCAAGGAGGAGAGCAATCGATTAAAGAGATGTAAATGAATTGAAGATGTAGGAGATTGGACTGAATGGTAACTTACAGTTTTCCCAAAACCCACCTGCTGGCTTCCCTAATTGTGATTTAAAGTCATGCACCCGATTCCTAATGAACAGCAGGAGGAACAAAGGCTTTTTGATGGGGATTCTGTTTTCCAGGGAGAACCATTTAATAAGTTTCACTCAGGAAGTCTCTGTTCCCAATAAAGACTTAACAAAGTTAATTAGACTAAACAGTAATTATCGTGTCTCTTCATTGTTCAATTATCTTGCTGAACTGGTGTTTCCTGATTAATTTTCTGATTAAAATGTATTAAATTGAAAAGCACTTGCAAACATGAGATGACAGGTTCTCTCCCACACAGCAGGATTTCCGGAGGTCAGGAAGGCTGGGGTGGCTGACACCCGCCTCGCAAGCCATGCCAGCTCCGCGAGGAACCCCATTCGACGCACTCCTCTCAAAGATGCTCGCCGCACGCTCCTCCAGTTTACGATCCACCAAACGCATTACTGGTGCATTCCTCCTTTACACATCTCCTGCTTATCTCTTCCAGGCCTTCCTACTCCGCCGTCTGTTTTACCTTTCCCTTAGGTTTCTCACGTGCAAACAAGGTACAGTGGTTTAACGCGTTAACCGTGCACGAGCTGAGCTCTGGAGCAGTTGCAGCTCTGCTGTGGAGCTATGCACTGCTTCTTGGCAGCAGCTGCAAGGCAGTCCTACGCAGCCTGGTCTGCAGCACAGGATGGAGGTCTCGTAGGCATGAAAGCCTATTTCAAAGTCCAGTTCCTCCCTTCCACCAGAGTCCAGAGTTTGGGCTCCCTAAGCACTGCCTCCCATGTGTGGCTGCCTTGCACCCGGCCAGCTCAGACTGCTGCTGTCTGTCTGCAAAATGCCACAGAGACACACACGGCGCTCTCCCACCTCACGCTCATCACAGCTGACGGCACAGAGGAGTGATCCCCACAGCTTAGCTCGCTACACGGTATTTATCAAGCCAAGTTAACGTCTTTGGGTCAGATACTGCATCCCCACTCCTCCAAGCATCATTCTGCACTTCTTTGAAGGAGCTCAGCTCACCTCTCACCCACGGTGTTTAGCATCCCAGTGTGCCCAAGCTGTCCTAGCCAAGGGCACGGCCCGCATCCCTCAGTCACATTCTCCTGATAGGACCAACGTACTTCCATGGATGACCTTAAAGATAATTCCAACCTACAGCACTTTGCTATCTAATAGCAGAAGACACCTTCACAGCTGGCACTTAGGAGCCACAACAGCACTGCTTTCCAGAGGGATTGCTTTAGTATTCACTCCTAGCAATCCAGTAATCACTGGCATTTTGATTAGCCCCTAATACTATTTGTGTATCTTTTATAAGACAAATCAGAAAAGGGGATTAATTTTTCTTTCTTCACTTTACTATCACCTGTGGCTGGGAGGAAACAAACAAATTCATTGCCACCTTTCCCAAATCCTTGCGATTACGTTATTAGAGCCCAAGACTTATTATAAATTATTGAAAGGACACAGCTGAGCCCAAATCCCACAGTGGGCTCTTTATCTTCCATAACACTGGCAATTCTTGATTCAACTTCCATCCAGCATGAGGCAGGAAGGATGAGAGACATCTTAGAAGCTCCACGGTGACTAACACCAGGTAGTTCAGCGCTGAGTGAAACGTGCAGTTCACTGCATGGTTGCACATGGGAATCGATGGGCTCCCGGCAGACAATCCAGGTGGCACAAAGGAGGTTTCTTCCCTTTCAAAAACGCAACACAAGGCTGGTAGCTGGTGCTGGGACTGACCCTGCTGTCTGCCGGCAGACTCAGCACAGCACTGCGGACGGAGGATGTGCAGGGCCAGCTGGGGTTTGTGATCTCCTCGCTTGGAGTCTCCGTGCAGAAAGGCAGAGAACTGGTTTTCGCTTTTGGATACTCAGTCCTAAGAAAGCCGTATATGTGAATACAGAATTACAGCACTAGCGTTTTAGGTTTTCTCCTGCGTGATGCCTTGTTGTGGTCTATTTTAAGTCACACTGATAAAGACTAAAGCTGAGATTCTGATAAGAAGTTAACTTTGTTTATGATGTACTAAGCCTCCAAAAAGAGCTGCAGCTCAGCTAAGAATATGTATCTATCCGAGAGCTAACAGCTTACACCTTCAGATAAAACACAGACAGAAAAAGCATTTACAATAGCTTCATCAAACACAGTTATGCTGAAACTGTTTTTACAAACGTCTGACATTTGCCACTGGTTTAGATTCATTCCAAAGGCCAAGACAAAAAAAATTGAACTCTAATAGCCCAAGCAGTTTTGGTTTTCTTTTTTTTAATAATCGTATAATCATAAGTAACAAATCAAAGTGCTCCCTAGCTCGTAAGCTATGATTTAGCAAACAACTACAATTATAAAACCCAAACTTAATGACTGCATTTTAACACAGCCCTGTGCTTAGTAGCTTACAGTAACATTTATCCTGCATCAGGCTGAAAGGAGACGTCCGCAGGGAGTTAGCTGTGAAATGTTTGATTTCAAAAGCCTGCGGCAAGTTGATTCATGTCTATTTAATTTTTCCAGGCAGTTTCACTGGAATGCTGTATATAAATCAAATACAAGGCTAGCAGCAGAGACGTACCAAGTTGTGGAAATACTGCATGATTTTAATTAAACTACACACACAAATCAGGCAGTAGTGAAGGTGGAAGAGGAGAGAGAGAATTGTATCACCCTCGATAAGCCAATATTTTTGCACAGCAAAACAAATAACCATTTACTGTGAAAAGTCTGATTTCAAAAGCAGCATTTTGTCATTGTGCTGATATTCATAATCAATTTAAATCTGGAAGAAAACACGCTTGAGCACAGAAAACAATGCAGCCTAGAACAGAAGTTAATTAGACTGTATCAGCTCAGCCTTACTTATCCTTTACTTACTATCCAACTTTATGGGCTCTATCAGGGAGAGTTCGCTCTCTGACAATCATGCTTTAAAGACAGTAGTGGTAACCAGCATTCTACTGATAGTTACAACGCCATCTTCTGCACTGCCCTGCACAGCTGTCAGCCGTGACTAGAGGGGAAACTGGAGACCTCTGTTCAGAAAACCGATCCACCCATGGCCACCTTCTGCATCCATGCGGAGTCACGCTGAAATCTGTGGCTTTCAACAGCATGGCTGGACACAGCCATGAAGCAGACTGACTAGCAAATGGGAAAATAATATGGAAGCCATACAGCAGCCCTTCTGTTAAAGGGCAGGACTTCTAGAAGAAAGCCCCAGTAAAACTATTTTTGTTCTTTGTGGCCACGGGACTTGCACCTGAAGGTTCAGTGGCAGGACTGAAGCTTTAGGGATGTCTGTAAAGAAGGAGGACGACCCAGGAACTAGAGGACTCTGAAAAATGCAGAAGTGTTGTTTCACCTTAAGTTCCTCACTGAAGAAGCTATTAAGCAGTCTACATTTACTTTCCCTTCTCCCCACACCCTGCAAAGTGGAAAAACAACTATGCTTAATAACCAATAGGCAGTATAAGTATAAACACATAAGATACCAGGTACTAAGATAACAGAGTCTACAAATACCTAGGATAGGTAGGCATCTCCTTCCCTGTCTAAAGACCAGGGAAATACAAAAGTTGTCTGCTTTGAAAAATGAAGTAACGTACCAAATACCATTCAAGAATTGAATCATTGCCTTGAATTGAGAAGTTGTGTTTGTGTTTACAATATGTCCATGCTAAAACAGGTTATAATAATTCCTTTGTTTGTCCATGCTAACACAGGTTATAATAATTCCTTTGTATTTCCACCTAAGTATTGCAGCAACCGCTGATGTCAGAGATGAAATGTGTCAGGCACTGCTAGAGGCAATGGGTGGGAAAGCCTCTGTCCCACAATCTATAGCCTCAACAGGCAAGACAGAACAAGTGTAAAGCAATACCGAGGCCACAAGAGCAGAAGCGGTGCGTCACAGTGTAGGTCACTGCTGTGGCTCACTCCCAGGGCTTCCCCGGTGACTCGGGCTGCCTCCTTCAGAGACCTGCACCAGGCACATCACATTCTGGTCCACCCAATGCTCCGGGCAGGGAACCGCAGCCGTCCAGCACATCCACTCAAAGAAATCTCTTATGCAACAGGTACCCATTAGCTCTGATTAAAGCCACAATATCCCAAATCCCACGAGGTTCTGTGGTGTCGAAACTGTAATGAATTTTGCAGGGTTTTTCTCCTCCTCTTCCCCACCTCAATCACTCTCAACTGCAGGGCACGAATAATATAATTTTCTGTTGCCTGGTGATTGCTGTTGTATTTTCCTTTACAAATACACTCAGGGAAGCAAGCAGACTAGAAACTGCCTGAAGGAATCGGCTGCTTAAAGAAGACTACCAAGAGGCTGAGGTTCTGCAAAGGCAAGATGCTCCAGAGGCTGATCGCAGCCTGTCCTAGGAATGTGTTTGTGAGGGGCCCTCGGAGCCCACCGGCCCTGTCCCACGGCAAAGCACTCTCCACAACGCCAGCACACATCTCCCCATGTGCTGTGGCACTGGAAGGGAGCAGAGGGCTTAGCTGAACCTGCTGTATGTAACGAATACTGCTGTGCAAGGTGCTTCACCACCTTTTACAGCAAAAACAAATGGGGCTGTAAAAAAGGAAGAGGCTCTTGATAAAAAACATGCTATTTGGAGCTGAGAAGGTTTTTTTCCCTATTCCAAGCAAAGCAAGCCCATCCCCCAGAATGCTTCCAGTTGGTGATATGGAGTGGAGTCAAGGTTATCTTCCAGGATAGGTTTGCCCCCATCAGAAAGAAAAGCTCCTCCAGCTTTTACCTCTCTGCGGCACTATAGATACAGGCAGGTATTTTTAAGAGAATGTAAAAGAAGCTTCCACCCCGCCAATGAAAGCCCCTTTGAGTCCTCCCCCGTAGATGCACGCGGGCCCAGAAAGAATGCATGAAGGTGTAGACACACTCCATTCAGAACCCAATGTGGTGTGGGTTTCTGGAGTGGCTGATCACCACTCTCAAATTCTCTTCTTGGGCCAACTACATGCTGGTCTGAAAGCAGCAGCTCCAGCACAGCTACTACTCCAGACTTGCAGTGAAGGCAATAAACAAGAAATTGGACTTGGGTTCTACTCCTTGTGCTTTCCGAAGTGAGTCATGCTGTGAACTGTCTTGAATGAAAAGGTCTTGGTTTCTGACCTGCATTTGGGCTACACCCTGACACTTGTCTAATTGCCTGCTTAGATTGCAAACTGCACTTAGGGAGGCTGTCTCTCCCTTGGCACAATGCAAAGAGCAATCTCAGCTGTAGCCTTTAGATAAAGCAGCAATACAGAAAAATAGCAGAACTAAATACTCTCAGAAGGTATTTACTCCTCCAGTCTAATGATGCTGCTTTGTACAAGCATGATGTACTTAAACACAGATACTGGGACACTGTTGTGCTTTGGCGAGGAAGGGAAAAACAGGACAACTTGCAATATTCCAGGTCCAGCATGATCCCAGCCAGAGGAGCCATTAAGAACTGGAATACTTCAATAAGAAACAAAACCTCAAGGAATAGATGTTCTTGGTGTATTTAACAATGCACCAGCCTCCAGTGTATATAAAGAGCAAAGCAATTAATAAGGTATATTTAGCATACTAAGTTGAGGTGTACAGCTCCACAGCAGCTGAAATACAGCGATTTAAATAACATTTATCTTAAAGATCAGCATGGCTGTGACTACAGCTGGTGACTGCTGTCTGCTGCTCTGCAAATATGCTGCTTTTCTCGCTGGGGGGCACTTGCTCATTGCTGCATCAGTCCCACAGAGAGCTACAGCTCTAGGCTCTGATGGTGGGTGCAGCACAGAGAGGAGCGTTGAGATGCTGTTGAATGAGCCCAGGTGCCTTTGGAGAGACCACTGAGATCTCATGCGCTGTTCCCTGTTTTGTGCGGCCTGAAAACATGAGGGGAGCAGATGATGCTTTTCCCCAACTGTTCAGTCCCCATCCAGATTCAAAACCAGGAAAAGGAGATGTCTTGTCCAAAAAACAACAAAAAAAAGTAGAACTGAGGTTCTCCAAGCCATAGGATGCCATGCACAGCTTGTTAAACTTTGTGGAACAGAAAACCTACGAAGAACACAGACCTGCAAAGCTGTATTGTAATTCAGATGTTCAATGCTACATACCTGAATAAAGAAAAAAAAACCCCAAACCCTTCAAACAGCTGTGAAACTCTCTGCTTAAATCCTTGTATTGCCACACTAGCTGTGTTGTAGCATCCCAGAAAACATGAGCCACCCTGGGCAGCAGACTGCTCTGTAACGAAAAGCCCTGCCTTCCAGTACAGAGTACAATCTTTCCAAGCCTAAATAGATTTAAATGGGCTTGAATATTTGTACAGAGAACAAGAATAGCCAGTTATAATTAGCAACAATAAAAATTTGGGACAGGATAGCAAACTTCGTATTTCACTGTTGAAAAGATGCTCCAATTACAAAGGCTTAAAGCAAGACCTCCTTGAGTGAGTTCCACTATCCCTGACACCCATACCCCCTGCAGGTATCCCAGTCAGGGTCAGAAGGAACCCTGAATTGGATGAGCACGCTCCTCCCTGAAAAGTCGCACTTTTTAACCTGTGAAGCAATGATATCGATTGGTCTGCAGAGACAGAAAACACCCTGACCACTGCTCTGAGTCAGTACAGAAATACCATGCCACATCCATAACCTTTTCCAGTATGTACTGCCAGGGAGGGTGCACAGAGGCATTTGCATCCTCAGCAACTTGAACCAAATCCCTCCACCAAATGCTGTTCATAAAAGAGTTATTTTTTAACTTTTATTAATTAAATATTATTAGTTTCTATGAGAACCACTAAAAAAATCAGTAGTTAGGACTACAGCTGTCTTTGAACAGATGAAATGTTTTTACTGCCTTTGAACTCACTCACTGACTGTTCCCAGCCTGTGGCCACCCAGTTTGCCCCAAGGTGCCTGGCATTCAAGTCTTAAGGATAAAAGAAGCTGGTTAAAAATGAAATTAATACCCTGCATAGAAGACAGTATTGCAAACTGAATCAAAGGAGAAAATAAAGACCTGAGCTAAGCAAAATGTGTATGCAGATGATTAGTTAAACTTCCAAGACTTGACATTAAGGTTTGTGGAAGCAGAACATTTGGGAATCATGTAGAGAGCCTGACTCCGAAGCCAGACTAAAGGTTTGGAAAAACACACTTTGCATGGCGTTGTTTTATTACAATTTTAAAAGCATCAGCTTACTGCAGGACCTTAGGTGTAACTGAGGGGTGACATGTCCTTGAGTTAGCCCCAAAAGCAAAGGAGAAGGACCTACTCTTGATGGAAAAGGCGCAAATCCCCCAAAGCTCTTTTTTTTTTCCTGTTAGCATTTACACAGCCCTGGCTCCTGCAGCAGACAGGGACTGGATTTGATGAGCCTGGCACACCACGACATACTCCGAAACATAATCGCCAGCAACCCAAAGGAAGCCATAGTCCCACCATCCCGCTCTGCCAAGTACAAGTGGCTCTCTTTCTAAGAAACTTCTGGAAACAAACATCTGTTGCTCTCAGGCTCCATGGGCAGTTGATAAGAGGGAGCTACAGACCCAGCCAAGTCCGTGCATAGCTTTCATAGCAAGCCAACACGCATAAATACTTCCCCTCCCCCTCAGAAATATTTCTCCCAACTCTCCCCTGCACTAATAAACAGTCATTTGTCTCATGATAAAAATCAGTCCTGCAGCACTGGCTACAGCACCTTGCTGCTGACCTTAGCCCTCTGTTCCCCAAGATCTAAGAAAACTATGAGAGGTCCTTCGAAATTGTAACAAAACATCTGTTTCCTTCATAGCAGCTGCTACCTGGAGAACACAGCCAAAGCTCTCCTGACCTGAATGCCACCTGTCTGTGGAAACGGCAGCGTTTCCAATAGCAGCCGTAAGGATACTTGGCACTTCCACAGCTTCTAGAGAGCTTTGCAAACGCCACAGTGGCCCCAGAACCCCAGCGTGTAAAGATGTTCCTTTTGGAGGAAGGCATGCCGTGGTGTGGGGATGGTTTTCCCATGCTCTGCAGGCAAGAGGGGAGAAGGTCTGGGAAGAGCCTGCAAGCATTCCAGCCCCTGCACCTGTGCGGAAGGACCGGCGTGCCGCTGGGACGCGCTGACCCAGGACTGCAGTAGGTACCACCTCAAGGGCTGGATGATGGCGGGCAGCCCTCCCAAGCTCTGCCGTCCGTGTGGCCGCTCACAAGGTAGCTTCATCTAGCTGTACCCCTTAATTCTGTCCTTTGAGCCCTCGGAGCCGGGATGGCACACCCCAGCAGGATGCGGCCCTCTCCCTGGGTACCTGTTCCTGCCCGTAGACATCCAGGCGAGGAGTTTAGTCACCCTCGGCCAGACTGTAGTCAGCGGAGAGACAGACAGTGACTCAGGGCTGAATCACATCTGGGAGATCTTTATTCACCCACTTCGGTGACAGCCGGGTCCAGCTCACTCCCTACGTGCACCATCTCCGCTAAGTGCTGACAAAGAGCGGGGATGAGCCCAGGCCTCGAGTGACTGCACCGACGTGCTCTGCCTCCCAGCCCCAGTGACTGCTGCAGTCGCCAGCTCTGCTGCTGCAGGGCATCGATGGCTGCCCTTCCATCTGAGATAATCTGATCTCTGGTGGATAACTGATTAGCAGCAACGAGAGAAAAGAGACCATTCGGATTATAGGAATTGAAGCTTTAGAAAGGAGTAAGATAAGAAAAAGGATAAAAAAAATAGAAGATATCCACCATTCTGAAGCAAACAAAAGACACTACGGATTAAACAAACAATGCATACCAAGAGTTTTCTTTACAGTGCTCTGACAGATAAGACAGCAGACTCAAATAATTAATTGTGTCCCAGTATAGCCAAGTGAGCCACCATATGCGAGTGTTGACAAAACAATCTCTTTTTTTGTGGCAAGCTGCAAACTGTGCAAGTCATCAACTCTTTCTAGAGCTGAAAACTGACACATTTTACTGCCTTCTCCTGCTCTTGTAATAGAGCAGACAAATCTGCAAGGTATAGGGTTATTGCAGGGGGAGCAGATCTGATAACAGCTTAGGTCTGGAGCTGCTGAAAATCACTTTTTGCAGAATTTAGGGTTTGGTGTAGGTGAGAATTCATATGATTGAAGAGGCATTTGAGAGAAAGCTGTTGTGGGAAGCCCACGAGGCATGGTCACCTCCCTCTTGCTCATTCAGCATGAGGCTGTAGCAATGGCTTCGTCCCCCTCACAGCCAAGAAGGAGTTGGCAGAATGGCTACCGATGAATAGGCTTAAAGGACCACAGCAAAGTATCCTTGCGACTGGACTTTCCAGGGCTGGTGGCCTGGCACAAACCTGGCCGAGCAGGAGTTGCAGTAAGGGGAGAGGAACGTCAGCCCAGCTGCATAGGGGAATGCATGCTCAGTCCTTCCTTGTGTTGGCTTTCCGATTTTTCACAAGCATTGAAATTACTCATTTTATTTTCTATATTGATATCCATTAACTTGCACTTGAAATGGCTGAAAAAAATATTTTACAGCAAAGCCAAGGAAGTCTCTTGGAGATAGTCCAGATTGGCAGAGCTGAGTTAAAATGTAAATTCAGAGCGACTCTTCTAGAGTTAGGCCAGACATAAATCCACAGTAACTCTATTAAGTTGTTCCCGGTTTACACCACAGATGAGGAGACTTGCTTCAGTTCTGGAGCTGATCCTGAATTTACCAAACAGGCCCCTCGAGATCAAAGTCCTCCAAAGTCTTTGCACGCTGACTCTCCACATTGTGTGCACAGCTCTCCTCTCCTTTGCATTTTTGTTTCAAATGAAAGAAAACACCACTGTCAATTTGACAGCCAATAATGCCACTAAACCCAGCTGCCACTCAATCACATAAATCAGCCTGAACACCAGTCAGGACCACACAAACACCTTTAACTGCAATTAGAGGGGTGGTGGCAGGGGAAATGCTTGAGTTGTAAATATTCATCTTGCCTCCAGAGCCTCCTTTGCTAAAGGTCATTTGAGATTAGATAAACAGGCTGTCATTGACACCAAATGATCCCGTCTGCATTTTGAGGGCATTGTAAGACATGGGTTTAATGGACCCAGGCGATACAGGTGATTCACCAGTGCAGTCAGTCTCTCCATAATGAATTCCTTTCTAACTTCCAGCCTCTTCCCTCCAGGAATCCCCCTAACACCTTTAATTTAAAAGTACCATAATCTATTCCCCTTCTGCTACCTCTTAGAGTTGATCTCCTCCTTGGTGCTTTGCAGTCATGACATTTTCACTGCACTAGCTGCTTCTTTTGTTTGGCTCGCTTTCGGATGAGGAGCCGCAGGCCTCTGTTTCTGCTCTGTTCCTCCCTCCTGTCAAAGTACTTACATGGATTGCTTTTGAATTTTCTGCCTTTTCCCTAACTCAAAACCATAGAAACTGCTGCTAGAGACTGGCACATTCCCATCTATCCCAAGGATCACTGGAGTTTATGGTCTTGCCATACAACAGGAAATTAAGTAATAATAAAAAATACACACCAAAAATACTCAGCTGTAACAAAAATTGATCCTGCTGTATAGGATATTTTAGTGCCTAATTATGGTACTCAGACTTCACAGCGCTGGCTTCAATGACCAGCACATAGTCTTTAAACAAACTAGTGGAGACTTACTCCTACAGGCACCAAGTACATGAATCCTAGTCTCGCCACCGACTTCCAACCAGTTTCCACACCATGCTAAACAGCCCTTCCTTCTGCAAAGGTGTTTCCCATCCCACAGGAACTTCCAAGATGAGGAAAATAAAATGTTTTCTTTGGTCTTTCTTTTGACAGGGTCAGGGAAATGCTGACAGAAGACAGTCGTGAATCCAGTGCAACTGGAAATGTTTAAACATGATACGGGAAGAGAAATGGATGGTCTTCAGGTCATGGAGAACGACTCAGGACTAATGCTGAATTTTAGCCTGACATTGTTAGTCTTTCTATTCAGGTCAGTCGCTGCAGAGTCAACTTGCAGTTTTTTTTGGCACAGTCCACTTTTCCTTCCTCACATCTTTAATGACAATGTATGCACAGGACTCTTGTTAAACATGATCTTTGGCTCTCCAGCCTTCCTCTCCCACACACAAGCAGTGCACCAGAACTGCAGCTCTCCATCCATGTCCCAGCAGGGGCCCAGGGCTCTTGTTTTGCTCAGATAATCCAAGGTGCCTACTTCAGCTCTATACCTAATGTGGCATGTGTCTTCAGGAGATTATTTGAAGTGGTTATTTTTATGCCTAGAACTTTCAAAGGCAGAGTTATTAAGTGTATTTAAAAAGAAGAACTGGTCCAGATAAAGCTGGGATGTAATTAGTTACAAGCTACTGTACTTTGATGACAAAGCAGCATTTAGCATGTGGACTGTTCAGCAGCAGGCTCTGTAGGGTGTGCTAATTACTGATAGCAGTCACAGCGAGGGGAAGCCTGACACTCCTCTGATAAAGCACAGCCTTCTATAACACAACAGCTTGGGTTTAACTCTTGGTGTTTAACTCTCAGCCAAAGCCTGGACTTTGGCACACAGCTCTTTTACAATTAACTGTGTATTGGAAAGCACAAAAAAAGGGAAAAAACCCAAAACTTTTCAAGTAGGTAGAGGGAGGCCAGCTTACACCCTGGGATCTTGAGTAGTAGTAGCAGCACAGTGGGGAAAAGAAAGCTGTTTTGTTTTCCCAAGGAACCTGCTCTCTTTCTTAATGTAGCTTCTTTCTGGCTCAGAGCATTCACCTAGATAAGCACTGCAAAGGCTGGAGATTCATCACCAACCTGTGCAGTTACATCAGATTTGACTCAGCCTCACTGATGTCAGGAGGCAACTTTCAGAGACTTGAAACGGGTTTGGCTCTGGCCCTAAATAAAATTAGAGTTCCTTGGCCCAAGAGAAGACAGATAATGAATTGTAGACAAGTGGGAAAGAGAAAAAGGCTGGATCCGAGGCAGAGACGGGCTGCTGGCAGGAAGTACAGAAGGTTTTTGGAATGGACAGAGGATTCAAAAGCAAATAATTGGGGGTCAGCTGTAGAAGTAGATTCATAAAGACTGCAGAAGTGCTGAACAGCTGGGGGACACCGAGATGTCTGGAGAGGGAGACAGCATGAGCTGAGTGCCACAAAACTAAAAGCAGTAATGACGCTGAAGTGTCTCAGCACTGCTCCTCGACCTCTCAGAAACACCGCAAAGGAGCACGGCAACAGCAAAACTAGCGTAAGTGTCTGTCACCATGTCAACTGCCAGCCTGCTGCTGACAGATGGGCAGCTCATAGCAAATGAGCCCTCGCCATCCTCTGCGCCTTCTCAACACAGCATCCATGTCACAGAGCCACCGTCGCCACCAGCCACCTCCCCTCCCTGCCGCAGGCTCCGTCCTGCACTGGTCCTGCCTCACTCATCTGCGGGTAAGGCAGCACGAGCCAGAGCCCCCAAAAGGAGATGTGAGGGGACCTGCAGAGGGAAAAGAAGAGCACAACCTCCCGAAGCCCTTTCACTTACAGAAAGACTGTGAAGACATCATGCAGTCATGTCAAACAGATCCACCGCTCACCTCAGAAAATGCAGACATGCATTAAATGGGAGGACAACTATGCCAGGTAAACAAAGGAGCATTTTAATGAACCAAGAAATAACAATCCACCAAACTCCACTAAAAACAAAAAATTAAACCACCCCTATATCAGGACTGATACGATTGCAGTGAGTTCCCAGGCAGGGCAAATGGCATCCCAAGCTCAGATCTCTGCTCTCCAGGTTAATGACCGCAGGGTGATAAAACGAAATTATATTTCTATTCTGATGCTGGGGTGATTTTTTTCCATTTATCAAAGTGATAGGCTTGCATTACATTTTTGATAGTTTTGAGTTCGTTTGGTCCCCCTGGGAGGACCTGAGGGTCTAAGGCCTATCTTATTACTCAGTTTTATGTCTTCAGAGTAGACCTTCTTCCTGTCTTTCTCTCTCTAGAAGTTACTCTCTCTTAAATCCAACTTCCAATACCAGCAGGCAACATCTGGATAGACTGCTTTGTAAACACTAACAGGCAAGCCTTTAATCCAAGAGACATTTAAGGCCAAAACCACAAGCTGAAAGAACACAGGATAGATCTATGGACCCCAGTGTCACTGTACTGTTTAGACTAACCAAGGAACTGTCTCTCCAGGGGACAGACGAACACTTTACATGTCCACATGCAGACAGAAAAATCTAAACCCATGAAAATTCTTTTCTTCATCACATCCACCTCAAATCGCACCTTTACAACACAAAGGTAGGGTAACACTAGTTATACATGGTGTACCTTAGGAACAGAAGCACTAGAGTGGAGCTCAGAGGCCATTAGGGCTAAAATAGGAACTTTCTCACTAGGCACCAGAAATTTGAAATATGAAATTTCACCTGAGGCTCATTTTTCATGTAAGTACTTGCACAGACCGAAGTCTGATGTTTGTGTGTTGCTTAGCCCATTATTTGCTCATTTCTAGGAAGATAAGTAGTCCATAATGTCAAATTTTTGAGTTCCTTAAATCCAACTACCTTCTTCCAGACTCTGTTCCTAAAGAATTTGTATTGTTGCTATCACTGATGAATGTACAATTAACTCACTGACCTAAAGCTGTGACAATAGATCTCTCAACACTGGGAGCCTGCCAGCCGCAGACGGGGCAGGAGCAGGTAATTTCTCTTGCCACACTAGTGACTTGGTCCTGGAACAACCACTCTCAGCAGCGCTGGGTAGAAGAGGAAAATGGAAACCATTTCCATATTTATTGACAAATTTAATTTACAATCTGAGTTTCCACTTTGTAAAGAATATGTATTTTCTCTCTAAATGTATCAGTCTTTAGCAGTCAGCCCAGCAATAATCATTTCTGTGCCTTCAGACACTTTTACACTGGCTACAGCAAATTTATATGTAACACTTTTGAAAGAAAATGATATTAAAATTCACCATTTAGGAGTAAGTTGTAAATTAACTGTTACTGAGCAGACAGGGGCAAAAGCAAATTTTGTGTGCATGCGTATGGCTTTCTGTCGGTGTTTGGTTAAACGCCTGTCCAGCTGAGCCCTCTATTCTCACTTGGGAGTCTGACAAGCATTGGACTTGCTCACTCTCCTCATGAAGTGGGTGAGAAAAAAAAAAAATAAGAGAAGAATGTTCTAGCAGGTTTTATCTGACAATATTAAAGCACTTGACAAAGAACAATTAATTCCGAGACAAAAGCCCCTTGTGAAAGGGGGGAGAATTATTCCTTCCATCTCACAGCTGCCCAAGGGTTGGAGCCCAGAGACAATTATCAACAAGATGGAAGGTCCTGCAGGAACAAAACACTCAGAGAAAGAAGCAGCCTATGAAAATATAATCCCACCAGTCACGTTAAACCACGCACTGTTCTACGCGACTCTGTCATGCCATCACATTACATCCTTGTGATGCACCCTGAAAGAACAAAGCAGTGCACTCCTGAACCACCCTGCAATCATCCCAGTACACCCAGACAACGCAGCAAGCGACCTGTCACTGCCAGTAAGTCATTTTAAATGACCCACAGGCAGAAATTCTCTTAACACTGCAAGTCAAAATACTTGTGAGTGACCTTGTGAACATAACGACTGCTTGGTGTAAGCTATTCTACACCAACAAAACCAGAGGAGTGCAAGTTTGTGATCAGGATGTGACAGACTGGGGGGGAAGTGGCAGAAGGGGCTGCCAGAGAAGTTCTGTTTCAGCCTTGTTCCCTGTGAAAAACAGTACTCAATCTCACAATGTGATGCTTTTTTCAGAAAGCCTTTCTTCTCCACCTACTTTTGGACTCCTGCAGTAGACAGGCTCTCTCACCCTTGTGTTTACAAAGGAAACATAGGAACAGAACTCAAGGCCAAAAAGAAAAAGAAAACAAAGAATCCCTGTTGTTCATTTTAACTGTCTTGATGTATGCCGGCTTCATGATTGCAGGACTAGTCTGTTATGTTTTCATTTTTTTAATAGTTGGATTGTGATGCCAACAAGGACACAGAATAAATGAGGTTTGTTTTTTCTTAATATCATAGATGGGTCTTCAGCTGTATAAACTGGCACTGCTCCTCTGAAGTCATCAGAGCCAAATTACGCTTACTCAGGATCTGGCCACGTGACAAAAATACCGTTTTAATTTCCATCTTACTTGTGGAAAAGCCTTAAAATGCCCCTTTCTACCCATATGCTGCAGTCCCAGCAAAACATTTACAGCTTCGCTTGCAGCCCTGGCTAATAGCCATCACATTTCTAGAAGATGAGTATAGTACTTCAGGTTGTAACAATAACTGCAAAAACTGGGGCTATACAGGGCAAAGCAAAGCCAGTCCATTCTCTAGCAGCACAACCCATCGCACCCTTTGTGACAGGCAGGAGGACTGTGGAGGACCATTAACTGTGCTTGTCTCCAAGCTTTGCACTCTGATGGGGCTGGAGGCATCTACCCGCATGCTCAAGTTATTATTTCCCTTAACAAAAAGATGCGTCATATATATTTCAGCAAGAAAACAATTATCAGGTAACCCTGGAACCTACTATTTATTTTGTATCAGTATTCATTTAGTTGTCTCTCTGATGACTGGCCACGCAGCAAATACAAGAGGGAAAACTCAAACCTACCAAGAGCTTAATGACAGACTCCAATGGAACAGATGTATAGGAATAGCAAATTAGGCCACTGAAAGCTTCCTATAAAAGTAATGACAAGACGCTTTGCTGCAGCAGCAGAATATACTAGCAGAGATGGAAAGGCTGCTAGTTACATGGCTGAGGCCCTGATCTCCATTTGGCGGGCAGTGCTCTGCTGTTAAATCTTGAGGCCTCAAGATTTAACAAGTGATCAGTTCCAAAATCTGGTGAAATGGACCAGAGAAACCACTGTTTGGGGAGGGGGAGAGGAGGTTTCTTCTCCTTTCCTACCTCACTGCCATTGACACTTAAAATTATATGGTAATTTTGTACCTCCACAGAGGCTCTAGCACTGGAAAAGAACTGTACTTTAGTAAGAGGAAGGGGACCACACCTAGCTCTTGTTCTGGGGAGGGATGGAGGGAGACACAACTTCCATAAATAAAGAGGAAAGGGAGAAAGCACTTCAAGTGAGCAAAGAGGTACAAGCAGCTTCTAGCTTGTAGAATATAGTCAGCCTACAATAGCTATAAGATACGCAATCCAGAGTGTCAGAAGGCAACTTTAAATGTATTTCAGTGCACTCATGGGAAATGCACTGTGGGTAATCATGCTGTCTAGAGAAGATGAAATTGGTAGGAGCAGGTATTTCCAGACCTGTGGCTCTTCAGCTCATTGCTAAAGGCATTGGCTGCATGAAACCAAGCAGATGAATTTTAACAGCCTCCCTAAACCCACGCTATGTCCATCTCTGAACACTGCCTATGGAAAGTACAAACCTTCCTGGGAGATGAACTAGCCAATATACTGTACCTTGGTCTAGACAAGTTAATATTTCCCCTTGGAGGATATGGTTTAGAAAGGC
Source organism: Pandion haliaetus (assembly GCA_013401275.1). Classification (NCBI taxonomy): domain Eukaryota; kingdom Metazoa; phylum Chordata; class Aves; order Accipitriformes; family Pandionidae; genus Pandion; species Pandion haliaetus. The sequence goes on along the minus strand of VYZV01015913.1, from coordinate 471,806 downwards.
AGGAACCAAAATGGCAGGACTAAACAAAACTGTTGCTGCCTGGTAGACTATCACAGTTACATTATTTGATCTCTACAAAGGCCGCAAATCAAAGCACAAAATACCAGAAATAGCTTCTGAGAGTCCTCCCTCAGGTCTTTTTGTGCCACAACGTGTCTCAGAAAGGATAAGTCTCTTCCCTTTTCTTCTGGAGCATTGCCTGTAGGGTAAGTACTCACACAGATTCGTACCATAGCAATTTCCTTTGTGTGTAAAGGTTCACAAGTATGTGCAAAGCCTTAAAGCCCTGGTACACCCACTGATCACAGCTTGATACTCAAAACCACAGACCTTACATGTGCTTTTTTTTTAATACAGATATGTATGTATGCACATATGTGTACGGTTCAGAGGTGCAAAAACAGACACACACCTTCTTTTTCCTTGTACCTCTCAGGCAGCAGTGTGAATTTATCACACAAGTCAGACGTTATCACACCACACTGCCACTAGCCAACACCATCAAGGGTGCTTGGGCAGCCTGCCATGCGAGCAGGGAATTTTTTTTTTTTTTTTTTTAAATCTTTCCCTTTTCAAACCAAGCCTTTGGAAACTGTGAACGTTGAGTTCGGAAAGTGAGTGAGCACGGGAAGAAAAGGAAGCGAGTAGTTGCTTCATCATTAAATATGACACAGAGGCTTTATTTGCAGCCACAGTAATTTCAACCCCATGTATCCCAAATGCACAGAGAATGCGACAGCATCAATACACTGTCTCACAGCCTGAGCATCTCCGCAGCAAAGGCCGAGGAACAGGACAGATGTTTGTACGTCTTTCCTTTCCCTCTGTGCTTAATTCACACATTAAGAGAGTGGATGGAGCAGGCTTACATCTCCCTTCTTGTGCTAGAAATGGGAGGGGAAAACAAAAAAAGAAAGAGACTTCTCAGTCTGGCAACACAGCTCTTAAAGAGATGAGCTGTCGGGATGGGAAATGTCACCAGGTGCTAGGCTGCCTTTACCAAGCTGTGACAGGGGAGAAGGGGAGTCTCTGCTCTCTGATCTGCTGTCATAAATCTGGAGCGACTATTCCGAAACCACAGCAGCACCAGACAAGGCCAGCCCCAGCAATTTCTGCACGAAACCCCATTAACTTGCAGAACAGTTAGGAGTTTTTGCCCTTAGTCCCTGGGGATTAGGGAGTATGGAGAGTCTAGGGGAACTTCTACTTTTGCTACAAACAAAACCAACCTTTTCAGCCCCAGTGGATGAAAACAAGGGCTACAGACATCTTCCTCCATTGCTTCTGTTTCCTCAATCATTTACAGCCCAGAAAAGAGGGGAAAAAAATAAAAAAACCTAAAAAGCAGCCTTAAGACCAGTCTGGCATGGTATCCCCTCAGTTCAACCTCGCAGGTCTCCACTAACAGCCCAAACCTATCGAGTGGGCAGTCGCAAGTGGCTGCAAGTGCAGGAGCTGAAGCCAGAGCTGGGGAAGGCGAAATACCATAGGGAAAGGCAGAGCAGCAGCATTACGCCTTCATCACACCTTCATCCAGAGCTGGGCAAGCGCTGACACGAGCAAAACAGGCAGCAACAAGCCTGGAGATGCCCAATTCACCTCCTCTTCCCCGCCTCCGCATGCCCTTGCCCAGTTACACCTCAGCCATGTGGGGCCCCTTGCTCCAGCCGGGCCAGGGGCTGCCTGTACCCCCAGTCCCAGCACACCATCGGGGTGTGCACACCTGAGTTGTAGCCGGCCATACCACCAAAAGCCAGGGTGTGTATTCTCGAGCACCATCTGCTGGCTTTTCTTCTGTTAACAAGCAAATGATACATAGAAGACATCCTTGCACCAGTTAGCCCGCTCTGAGGAGGGAAGAACATGCGTGCTCATCTGTACCAGAACCAAGCAGGTATTTTTCTGTGAAAAACAATGGGGTTTGTTGAATAAGGTATTTTAGAGGGACAAATGTCGCTGCTCATCTGTATTTTTCAGCGTGGGATACTCCCAAGTGAGAAGAAAATGTTAATTCTGAATTGTATTTTTACTTTGCTACTGCTTGGGAAATATAAAATGAAATATTTTGATTATCTCAAAAAGCAATAAAGGGAGATACTTTTTTTTCCTTTTTTTTGGCAGAAACCGTTTGCTGTATCTGACCCAAATTCACAAACAGCTTTGCCTCCTCCCACTCAAAAACTGCATTTCTTGGTGAGTAAAATCTTTGTTACACAAATTACCCAGGTCTGCTGGTGACACCGCAGAAACACATGTTCCAGGCGAGAGTTCAGCCTGCCGTCTCTCGCTAGGCAAAACAAAGGTTTTCATTTGGGATTAATTCTCTTGGAGCTAAAGAGGGGAGAGGAAGGAAACATTTTTAGTCATTGCTTGTTAGGCATCAGGAGGTCTGTCTGCAGCTAAGCATGTAGGTTTGCACTTGTTCTCCTTCCCTGAGGATTACTGACTGTAGCTAAGCCAATGCATCACACGAAAAGGTATTCTTTTCCCTCAGTCCTTCTTAGTGGGTGAATCAAAACAAAAATCCAGAATAGAGATCTTGAATCTGATGAGAAAGTGCAATTTACATTTGAGTGCATCTCCTGAATGCTACCACAGGGTGAACCTGCGTCCAGTATCACAATCTCCAGTTGGGAGGCTTACAGTTAGGCTGGGCGGTAAAACTTTGCAACTCTCAGGATACTCACGCACAGAAACAAGTCACCGAGGGACAGTCCAGAGGTTGAGAATCCTGCAGGTAACAGTCCACCCACTTCTCATTTGGGCAATATAGTATGAACCCTTTTCTCTTCAAGCATGCCCATATCTTACTTACCGTTTTACCTTTACATAGGGAGGTCCTACATTTTCCACAACACGAGATTTTTAAGAATAGGTTAGACAAGGAACCATCCAAAATGACCTGCAATCTCTGGAGCTTTACTGGTTTGCATTAACTGAAGGTCCAGTTCTGAACCTCCATTCTCCACTACTCTGCACAGTGCTCACTATACCCAGTCAGAGAAACTAGAACAGCAATGTTTTCACACGCTTAGATGTCAGTGACCACAGGAGATACTGTGGAGTAGAAAATCAGGTCAAGAGCTAGGACTCTGGATAAATAAAGTCACTCCATAGGAGGATACTTCAGAAGAAAACCTAGTGTGTTGTCACTGCAGGGACCAACTGTTCTATACATGGTACCCATTCCTTCTTCCTTTTACACATTAGTAGGAAACACTGTCTAAAGAGAAGTCTTGCCTTTAATCCAAGGTGAAAGCAAGATCTTCACATATCACAGGAGACTTCACATGCAACAGGGATGAGTAAGGTGTGAGAAAAAAACTAGATGGACTGAAACAGATGGATTCTACATTGGCATTAAAAGTCACACCTCATTTTTCATCCAGCCCTACCTGTAAATTACTTCTGATTAAATTTGTTAAATGCAAGTTGTTCCTATGTTACCCCATGTTAGTAAATTTTCCTTTGCAACAAGACTGTAAATAGCAATCAGTAACCTCACTGCTCAATTTTTCCTTCACAGACCTTCTTTTTAGAATGAATAAAGAAGAGCTAATATCAACAGGAGAAAAATGTGTTGATGTATTTTGCCATTAAACTGGAGCTAGGCTTTAGGTTATCATAAGAGATGTTACCCGGTGAAAAGCACATCTCACTACTACACATTTACAGCCCTGTTGATGATGTATATCAAACCCATGAAGTTTAGAAGTCAAAACAAGATTACCCTGTCCTAATAAATATTGATCACCTTACAAGTCCTTGTTTTAAAGTCCTTAATTAAACACAATGCCCAACTTTGCCTGTTTCCCAGTACATGAGAATCAATACTTTATCACTAATGCACCCCAGCAAAAAGAAAAGGGCCCGGTCCTCAGCTGCTGTAAATTGACCACACCAGGCTGGCACCCCAGTATCTGCACTACAGAGGATCTAACAAGCTCACGAGAGTTCAAGACCCTGCTGTGCTGGGCACAGAGCAGAGGCACAGTGCCACAGAGCTGCGCTTGCTCCAACAAGAAGTCAATGAGCAACCAGAGATTGAGGAAAACACCAAGGGCTGTTAAAGGCGGCAGCTGCAGAGCCAGACCTTTGAGTACCCGATCAGGGAACTCACCACTACACAGATTAATCCTTGATAGCTGGCTCGATCAGCTCCCAAGGACAGAGGACAAACGGCAGGGAGGGAGACTCTTTCAAAACCCCAGTCCCACTGCTCGCCATTCCTTCACATTGCTACAACAGGTTTGCGCACTTGCTTCACCCACATTTGTCACTCTTTACCCTTCTGGCCAAGGTGAAGGAATCTCAGCACTTTGGCACTGCTTGACAGTATATATTACAGGTGTTGTCATGGCAATGATTTATGAAGAATTAGTCACTGCAGCACTTCTACAATAGACTGAAGAACAACAGGGAAAAACTGCACATTTCAAAGTTCCTGTGATACAGAGGTCGAGGGTTGGGGAAAAGAGATTAGATTCCTTTCACCCCTCCAATTCCAGCAGTGACATTTAAACAGCTCAGGGAAAAGTCAGTGCCTAATCACAAGTGGTATTAATAGCAATCTGACAATAACCCAAACTTCATATTAAACTGTGCTACCCGTTGCAATTGCGTATTCACTACTGGCCCATTTCTGAATTAATCGGGGATTGAGTAACAACTGGAGCAGAGAAGAAATTATTACATTTGCATTGTTATATAATGAGGAAGGAATCAGAGTTTATTGACAATGGGGTGGGTCATCCCATGGGCCCCACTGCTGTCAAAAGTGTTGCTGACTGTTACAAGCCATGGATCCATGCTAGGTTACTAAGCTGTAGCAAAAGGAGAAAAAAAAAAAGGTTACCCAAAACTTTAAGAAAGGAAGAGGGTCAAAAAAGGAGCACTCAGAAGTTAGGAAACTCCAGTGCTGAAACTGAACCATCTGAATTCACACTTTGTTATTACTTATTAGGAAATGATTTTTAATTGAAGGATCATGTATGGGTTCATATATCTAAGTTTTGGCAAAGGCATGAAGAAGTTTGAGCAGAGCTGTCACTCACGTTTAATAACAAATAGAGCTTCTGCTTCTCACTGTAATAAAGGGAGTCATTCCTCTCTCTCACGTGCTCATATACCTCCATCCCCACCAAGGCTCTCTGAATTACAGGGCAATTATCCTCATTGTTCCCATCTCTTCAGAAGCAGCTCTGAGATTTACAATTGTCAGGGTCAGACCAGAAACAAACTTGACTAAAGAGATGAAAAGGTTATTTAGAGCCGAGTTTGAAAATCTGCACATCTCAGTCTTTCTGCTCTGTTCTCCGGGACTTAAGGTTGTCTTGTCCTCTTAATACCTGGAGCCTCAAATGCAGTTTTCCCATTTTCCTCACAGGTTTTGAGTGGAGCCTCACAGCCCTGTCAACAAGGTTACTTTCAAGCTCACTTTACTATTAACAACCACCTTTTTGGCCAAAAATGGAGAGCAAGCCCAAGAGGTCCAACTGTCATTTTCCAGCCCGCAGTCATCAACACTGCTACATATCACCATCGCTTCACAGGGCCACACGCTGCAATTACTTCCATGCTCTTCCTTCTTCATTTTGTGTGCTGGCTGGCAGTAAATCTTTACTAACTTCTTAATAGTTTTTAACATATGCATTGTCACATGGTTTTACCATCAAACTCAGTTGTTAAGCCCAGTGAAAGCATCAGAGTCACAGAATGTATCTGTCCCAATTATATCAGTTTGCGTGGATGTCTTTAAGAGGATAATGGATCCATACTGCCCGCTAGTGCTTCAGTAAAAGGTATTTTTCTCTGGTTGCTTTTAACTTGTTTCCCTTGGATCCTTCTGAAATAAAAGAGTGCAATTGTTAGCATGAGGAACCAAGCAGGGAGTGGCCAGGCTTTGCCAATTTAAAGCTCTGATATTCACTTTCCCCTGCTCAGAGTCTGTCCTTATTCTCCTTTATTCTTCAAGCCTTCTGTAACTTTTCACATGTACAGCAGTGCTTCATGGCCTCCCAATTTAACTCCTGACAGGAGAAAAAAAAAAAATACAGAGACAGCAGAGCAGCTGCAAGCAATCTTGATGTTCTATGGTAAACATGACAAGCATTGAAGATAGGTGGGAACGTCCTTTCTCTGGAAAGTCCCCAGCTCCAGGCACTTCACACTTGCAAGAAGAAAAAACCCAAAAGATTTTGGAAGAAAAATTTGGTATGTGGCACATGGAGGTACAAGCTTGGAAGAATTCAAACCAGCATTGAGCATCCCTGCATTCTCACAGGCTTCTCGGATCTGGTCACTTAGTTCAACATTACTGTCTAACACATCTCTTGAGCACGTAAATACTTCAGCTGCACTGAACACTGCTGTGATGGAGCTGTACAATAATCAGCAGTAAGAACCCTATACAGCACGAAGGAATTCACACTAGAGCTGGATGGAGAACGACTATTGCATTTAGCAGAGAAAGTGTTTTTACTTCTGCGTGAAATGGAGCGGGCACGGCCATCCTGAGGAGCACCATATGGGACACCAGAGCTGGGAGCCAGAACTCACACGCTTCCAGGCTTTTAGCAAGTCGAGTTGCTGGGCAGGCGCTCCAGCTCTAAAGCAGATCTAGGTAGGATAAAACTGCCAAGCAGACTGCATTCAATTACTGCCTTGATTCCTCCAGAATCAAAAATCACACTGTCTCTGCAAACAAATTTGACAAATTGGCAAATTCTGAGGGAAAACAGAACAGCATCACTTCGTAGAAAAGTTACTGCTAAGCTCTATTCACAGTCTAGAATCCAGCTACCATAATGAAATGAATGTATCAGCACCACTTAAACTCCAAAGTCAAATTAGCAGTCAAAAACACTGCAAAAATAGAAGGCCAGATTTTATTCAGTGGAAGGTATAATTCTACTTATGTCAAAAAATGCTATACCAATTCATGCCAGCTGAGAACTAACTCCCTATACTTTGCATTTTTTATGCATTTTATTTTGCCTTCTATCTCCAGCTTTCCTGCCAGCACCTGACTGCAAGCAGTGAGGACTGGGTAGTCAGAACTGCCAGCCTGACCCGTGGCAAACCCGTCTGGATCATCCTGACAGCAGATTTGATGGGCCAAGCTAATTGCAGCTAATTGTTAGACTGGATGTTCCCAGTTCTTCTCCCCGACTAGCTGTTTGACACCTTGCATTTGCTCTGAACAGATTTTAATTTATGAAGTAGTTATGGAACCCTTTGCTTACCCCACAGCCCTCATGCTTGCAGTCAACCACCTCGGAATTTATCCTCTTCCACTTGGAGGGAATGACCTTTTTGCAGGAAACTAGTCGCATTTCTGCCAAACAAGTTGAAACCTTAGCCTTCTGGACAACAAATTCCTTTCTCAGCCTTATTCTGCCCCTGTGATGAGCACAGAAACCTCCAAGCCTGCTCCACAGCTTAGCAGTCATTATTTTCCCCACCTGCAGCAACGGAGCCCCTGCCAGTGAGCCCTCTCCAGACCACCAGGAAAGGCCTTTTACTCCAAAGTGGATAAAGCAGCTGCTGCCCAGCAGGCTGGGATATTGATGCCCTGGCACCACCCGATTGCTTGGCTAGGCAAAGAGTGTTCCAAGCTCCCTCTGTCCAAAGCTTTTCTCTTCCACAGCTGCTATGGAAAAGGCTGGACATAACTCCAAGGTCTCTAACATGCTCTCTCAGCCAAACCTAACTGCTATCAGCTAGATTGCGTCCATAGCTGTAGATGCATTGCTAACCAACAGCTACTCTCAGGAGGCAATGCTTCAGAGATTTCCCCGCATTCCACCTGCACACCCAGCACATAACAGCTTTTTGCTTTTCTGTGTTGACTGCAAACCCTGACAGCCTGTGGGCTGGCTCACAGTACGCACCATACAGCTCTGTACACCAGTAGAGTCTTTACTCTGCCCTTCCTGCACTGCACTGCCAGCTCTCTTCTGCAGAAAAAAAGGAAGCAGATGTTTGTTCTTGCATATTCAGACCTAAAGCCTGGGATAGCCCTGTCTTGTGTGGCTGTATAGTTCCTCTTATAATCTGCTCCAAAGTATTTCCTGTTATGCTCAATTAATGGCTTTGCTCTTCCTCCTTTCTGCTGCATGACTACTCATCCAAAACACTGCTAACGTTTAATTTATTGGAGTGGATGCTTCCAGACCTGCAGTTCAAGGACTTGTGTCAAGGTACTCAACTTTTTAACTGATATGCAGTTTTGCTCATACAAATATCTTGGCTGGGTCAACGAAGGATGAGCATCCAAGAAGAAAAGAGTTCCCCAAATATTTGCCCAGCTCTGAGGAATATAATTACTCAGTTAAAATGCAAGCCTAGGCTATAGATGTATGGCTGCTTTTCTAATAATACTGCTCTGAATTACCTGAGCACTCCTTCCCACTTCCCCTTTCCAAGAAAAGTATTCTCCTTTTGCAGCTGTACCCCGAGAAACACACCCTTTTCCCCTGCGCACACACTTACTGACACAAACCAGTGATCAGCTAATTAGCTTCAACCACAGCCCCTTCATGTTTCTCAGGAGAGAATAAAGAAAGGACTTGATATCACAGCCCAGTCCCTGACCTTCGCAAAGCTAGATCAGGCTGAGGAGCTGGCTCTGCAACCCCGAGCACACCAACTGCTGCAAAGCAGAGACACAAACACCATCTGACAAACACAGCTGTGCTCAGCTGCAGAAAGGAACCAACTTCAGCCTCAACCTCTTCTGTAACTGTCTCCTTCCTAGCAATGGCCACTGCAACCAGCTGTGTAGACATTTGTTCATCTACGCAAACAACAAGTAGCTGAGCAGTAGGGAAGCAGTCATTGGAAAGCAGAAGAAAGGCAGGCTTGGCTGAAAAGTCTGCTGGCTGGCGGGCAGGGTTTTATCTTGAGCCTGGAAACCTGCAGTCCTGGACATGCCTGGGCACACAAACGCAGCCACAGCTGCAAGCAGCACAGTTGGGTGGGAAGACTTAACATTCACAATTAAGGAGCTTTTTTTTTTTTTTCCTGGGCACCTTCCAGAGAAGGCTTGTGACAACATCTCAAGGTGATAATTGTGATAAAAGAGGCAAAAGAAACTTAGTATAGAAACAGGATAAACTTGAATCTTTTAATATAGGGACAAGAGAGCTGCTTCTAGGGAGCTTCTGTCCCCCTTGTTCTCTCATTTTGACACTGTCATGTCTGCATTATGTGACAAAGTGACAGCTTCAAAAAACAGCAGGCAAAAGAGAGCCCTCACATGCAGTAATTTCCTGATGAAAACACCCATTAACCAGTGCCAAAGACTGAAGAGATAAATGTCAAAGGCCAGAAATGGCAAAAGGTTCTCTCCAGAGCTCGCAAGAGCTGCAGCTGCGGGTACCTGCCTTTGGACATGAGCAGCGGCGGTGGGCTCGCATACCCTGCGTGCAGAAGAGCTTATTCAATAAAGCCTCGCCTTGCACTAACACAGCTACATGATGGCTGGTTTAGAGCTGGTTCACAGCTTAAGAGGGTTCACGACAGTGTGACACAAGGGTCACTCTCCTGTCTTGGAGTGAGAAGGACAGCTGTTGGCATGAAAAAAAAAAAAAAAACTACTTGCAGGGGAAAAATGTATTTACCTTTCCTTCTCCAAGAAGTACATCTAATGTAATCTACATAGGGGGTTCAAAATTACACAAGCTATAAAGAAGTAATTACATTCACACTAATGTCTTCAACTGGTCTGGCAACACATGTTGGCATAAGACCAGAAAGTTATAGCAGCAAGGTGATTAGGGACAGGTAACAGCTAAAAATATAGAGTAAGATTAATTAATAATTGATGGTGTAGGTAGAACACTGCAGAAAGTATAATTAATACTGAACAAACTTGATATAACTCTGTCTCGTTAAAGGCTAATAAAAAGTTTCAGTGCTGTCCAGGATCTGTGTTTTAAACACTCATGGGATCAGACCAACCACTAATGTAAATCTGCATAGTTCTGCCACCTTCAGCAGACAGATGCTGGTCTGTCACCTCAGGAAGTCACGCTGTAGTATTTCCTGACCACATTTCACATGGAAGCCTGTACGTGTGTTTGCACACAGATATGCACACACACTCATGCTGTACATATACATAGCTCTTTGTTCTCAGAGTACGGTTTCATCCAGATAGTCTTTTGCAAACCTTACGAACTGTAACATACTGTGGAAATACATATATTAAAGTTATGAAGCTTACTACTTAATGACTGGAGTTGCCAGCAAGTGATTCAAGTTGGCCCAAAATAGCCATCATAACAAGTTATAGAATCCAAGCCCTGAATCCCCAGATGAGTAAGTAGCAACTCACCAACTGTAATTGCTGGATACTGAATAGTCAGAACCTGTATTCACAGCTGCCTGTAGCATGATTTCCAAAGCTCACAAGAGCTGATGGGCAGAAAAATACTCCATTTGTCTGTGAACTTTTCAGTGCCAGGGATCCTCTTATCCCCATGACACTTGCAGGGTTGGTAATGCTGGCTAATATCCCCTGCTGCAAAAAATAATACCTGAACAGCAGTAAAATCTAAGTCCCAAGAATCAACAACATCCCATTTAGATCAGAGGCTGAGCTGTTTTTCTCAGATCAGACAACAGAAAAGACCATCTATGACTAACTTTTAATATGAAGCTCTTATTCAAATACTAGACTAGCATAAAAACATCCAAGAGCTGCCACGATCAAGAAAATAGCTGTGAAGCATTCACATTTACCTGTCCTGCATAGGTGCAATGCATAGAGATTGTCTTTAGGGAAAGCGACCCTTAGAGAAGAATCAGGAGCAAAGAGAACCAGGCCACCACCCTCAATGTCAATGCAAGGAGCCCTCCCCTCTTGGTATTAATCCTGAGATTGATCGCCTGTGCTTGCCCTGGCTCCCGCCTATGCCATTGCTCAGGAATCGGAACTGCCAGGATGATTTCCTGACTCCGAGTTGTGTTGAAAACTATTCCAGACCCCAAGTCTGGGCTTTTAAGAAGCTTCAAAGAGCCTGATGGGGCTGTGAAAAGGCTTTAGAAAATGAAACTAATTAAGTTCAACAGAAGCCCAGCTTAGTTCTGAACTCTCCCTCCCTTGACTTTAAAGGGAGCCCAGAGACATCAGCTGACTTACTGCTCAGCTACACAGGCTGTCTGAAGCTGGGTGCAATGAATATCCCCTTATTTAGTACAGTAGCTTAGACAACTGGCACGCAGGCCTCCTTAGACCTACCAATGACTTTGCTCTGCCCTTGAGGTGACCAATACATACCTCACAAGGCCAGTGTGAGGCTTAATTAGGTAATATTTGCAAAGTGCTTTGAACATTAAAAACTTGAGCTCTCTGTGCTTTTGCTTACACATCTGTTAAGTATCATAATACCTACCCTAGAGGGTTGTCAGTAAGCTTATTTATTTTTTGTTTGCAAAGCACTCGGCGATCCTAAATGAAAAATGCTGCAGAAGCACTGAGCGTTATTGTTATTAGACAGGCACGCACCAGAAACTTCTTGGCCAGCTCTAGATTCCAGGAATAAAGTGAGAAAAATTGAGGGCCAGCTCTCCATCCAAACATGGCTTCTTTTGGCACCCTGTTTCATCAGGGAGTCAGTGAAGGAACAACTGATGAACCAGATTCGTTTTAACCAGGGTGGGGGAAAAGGATTCCAGCCAGCCAGCGTCATGGGTTACTCGCACCGCTGTAGCACCGAGGCTGATTAAACTGATGCCCACACGTGTGTTTTGGAGGAATCCTAGCAAAACACTGGCTCTTCCATGGAACAGCAAGGAAAGCTTTTTCAAACAACGTTTGCACTTACTTCCTGGGAACAGTGCAGCCTACGAACCACAAGGCTTTATTTTAATCACCATAAACTAATGGATGTTCAAAGGTGTTTGCTTTCATCATGGGACATTGCCATGTGCCTTCAAGCTCCCAAGGCAATCAGTGATAAAGCTAACCGCAGGAGGGCAATGGCTGCCTCTTGTTCTTTCTCAGAAGTGAAATGCATCTTCTTTCTGGAGACATCTCACCCCACCAAATTCTCCTCTGCTCGGCATAATGAGGGCATCACTCTTTGCAGGTAGTTTTTGAAGTAGCTAATTATGCTGTGCTGTGGGAAGCTGCTGCACATTCCTCATGTTCTGGGTGATCCAAAAGAGTTTAACTAGGAATAATGGGACAAAACTGTGCACAGAATATATTAAGCTGAGCATCAGGCAAAACCTCCTAGCAGGGGTGCATACGCATTAGGTGGTGCCTGATGAGAAAGAGGAAAGGGATCATTTTAAACTGGACAGGACACAGCAGCAGCAAGTGAACAATCCCCCATGGATGTAATAGTTCTTATTAATCTCTTACGGGACCTAATATTGGGACATATCTTTCACTGAAGAGAGAGAAGACTGAAAGAAATAAGGAGACCTTGTTTACACAACTAAATATGTGCGTGCAGTGCACCCAGTTGCTAGGAATAAGAGGCAAACTAATCATGAAATGACAGCCTGGAATGGAAGAGCTTTAACCAGGCTTGGAAATAAAAGACAATAAACACACCAGATATTAACTGAGCTAGGGCAGAAGGTCAAGAAATAGCCTTTGCCTCATCTTACTCCCAAAGCCCCAGAGGCAGAGAAGGAGCAGGCACATGGAAGAACTTACCTGAAACTCTCCAGCTCCTGCTCCAGAGAGAGGAACCTCATTGCAAGGTCAAAAGACAACTCCTATTCACAATATTGGAAGGTCTTGTAACCTAGGGCTTAGAAAAGGCACTAGGATCTCTTCAGTTTAATTAAGAGAGATACACTTTCAAGTTATAACAAGAATAGATAGCAAAGTATGCAAAAGAGTTCATGAGTTTATGTCCAAGTTTTATGTTGCACCCCTCTCCCAATACAGGCACACTTACAGAACAAGGCCAGTGAGAAAGGAACATCATAGATGTTGACATATTTTCCACATTCTCCAGATTATGTGNCCCCCCCTTCAGGTCATACACTTTTTATTCCTGGCTAAACACTAAAAAGTGTTAGGAATGCATCCGTGTTTTAACTGCTAATAAACAGAAAGCAGAAAATATATTGTACCATATATGCTCTTTCTTCTTCCCTCCAGTATTACTCTTGACAGTCTCTTTTGCAACCTCTTAACAGAGCAAAGTCACACCTCAGCTGACCTGTGCCAGTTTTTTGCAGGTCATTCTGAACTATACTTGAATGCAAATGTTTTTCAAGTCATCCCTTCACATCTCAAAATAATGCAGTTCTCCAGGGGAGCCTACCAGATGCACTCAGATGGATTTTAGGATGAGATTCCAGCAGGGCTGGGTCTAATCAGCAAATCAGGACTTTGCTTCCTAAGGCTTTTTGTTTGTATGTTTGTTTAACATGAAAGACAGAGCAGCCCATTTGAGCAACGCCGGATTAGGAAGGATAAACCTGACCAGCACATTTTAACAGTCTCGGAGCCATAAACCAGTATCAAGAATATTGGTGAGCTCCAGGCACATATGGCAGCATCAAAACTTGGGGATCCCTGCTCACAGGCTAAGGATTCAGCATGAAGAGAGACAGAGGTGACCCACCTTTGTGCAACCCTGGGAGGCCCAAGAAGAAATGGGTACCTTGGGTTCAAGGCTGTACACAGCTAAACAAAAAGCTGCACCACAAAGAAATACTGTCATTCAGGGTCTCCCCTCCTCTGACTGAGCTGCCCAACAGTGTGAGGCTTATGTATTCCCGAGGACTTTTAATACCCATTTCTCTTTATCATACATGACCATTCACAAGTGAAAGAGACACACATAACGGAGCAGGATCACATCAACTTTGCTTCCTTTTGAGGCCAAGCTAAGAATGCGAGGGCGCAGACTGAACCATGCTTTGTGCAGTAGGTCACTTTCCCAAATCAGGACGTACAAGATTCCCTACAAATAACCACAGCAGGAATAAAAATACAGCCCCATATTGAATCCCAGTACCTTGCAACATATGACCGGGTTGATCTGAGCTTCACCTATCACTCCACACCCCAGGGAGGAAGAAGGGTATGAGTCTGTGAGTGAACAGAATAGGTTATTTTCATGTTGTATGTGTTTCAGGCTTTGCCTGAGGCACTCAAAGATAGTCTGCAAAGCTGTCTGAAATCCCTTGGTGTTTGTTAGCAGCTGTCGGTCCCAGCAAGTGGCAGTGATAATGAAGAGTCTAAGTGGAAGAGTGAATTTTAAAAAAAAAAACTGGCAGGAAGGTTTCCAGCAATATAGGTAGCTCTACACAACTGCAGACAGCACTGGGTTTTGAATCCTCATCCTCCAGGGTTGTGGTCCCAGCAAAGACAAGAGCTACATCCAGCTCCTTGCCTCTAGCAGCCCCCAGCTTTGCAAGAAAGAAGAATTGTAAAATTTCAGCAAAAAAAGGATGAAGTATGAGCACCTGCGGGCGCCTGCCCTCAACCCTACTGCCCGCAGGCTCTTGCCCCAGCTGGACTCAGCAGGGAGAGGTCCTCTCAAACTAAGAACTGCTACAAGAGCAACATGACTTATCTCTATAGAGAAAAAGCCATGTTTAAAATGGGGGGGGGAAATTATCCAAGACAGTGACATTGTTCTTTCCCTATTAAATCTTACCACTCTACTATCTGTATGGTATTTCTTCTCACAACATCCTCAAAGGAAGGAGAAGATAATAGGAAACATACTCAGAAAGTCTCGTATCACTTAGAGTGATATTCAGGCAGCCTAAATCCCACCCACATGCTCATGCTGTGGTTTCTGTCAGCTGGCTCCAGTTTTCACAAGTACCTTCCCCAAAGGAATCTGAACGTGGATGTTTTTGGCCCAGGTCACACAGACAGTCTGGAGCAGGGCACAGCACGCTAGCCACTGAGCTGTCCTTCCCCTCAAGCCTCTAAGTGCATTTTCAAGATACCACTTTGGATAAACTTCATTGGACAGGATCATAAATTCCATCTAAATAAGAATTAATGATACTAATAATGAAGAGAACCCACAAATCTTCAGTGAAACCAATGAGTATTTTGGGAGACAAATGACTATGACTGAGGCGATCGGAGAAGCCCTGAACCATAGCCACAGTGAGTACAAAGCAAAGGTGCTCCCTGAAGCTAAGGGAACCGTGACAGTTTGCTTCCTCAGAAGACCTAGCCCCTTTTGAGTTTTTCAAAAAAGCCTTCAGTGGCTGTACTTAGGCTTTGCTTGTCCCCAAGTCATTATAAATGACAATAAGCAATCACCACACTATCACAGACAAGGCAACCGAGGTTATATGATTTGCTTCATGTTGTACGATCAACAGGAGATAAAAAAAGCCCCCACAAACCAGAATCCAAATCTACCTTGCAAGGCAGTGCTAGGGCCAGTTGCCCTAACCTACACCCTCCAGCCTTCACTGGGCAGGGACCAGGACCATCAGACAGCAACAACTTTTATTCCAGCAGCACAACATCTGGCTGCAGCTGCATCTCCATCACAGTATGCACTGCAGCTCCAAAAGCTTCCTCTGAAGTGAGGGGAAGGCAGAGGAAAGGAGAGAGCAGAAGTCACCGTTCCTTTCTCCTCATTGCCCTTTCTCTGAACAAACTCACTAGACTGATGCGTGACACACAAAACTAATTTCTACCATTACAAATAAAATCTTCCCATTCTGCAATGCCCCAGTAACTTAATATATCAAAGGCCTCACCTGCCTGCTTGCTTGCAATTTTCCATAGAAATGGGGCTCTGGATCTAACCTCCCAGCTCTGTTCCCTTGTGCACAGAATTATGCAAAATGGTCTTTCAAGATATAGATATCTGCCACTTTTGGCTACTCTGTGAAGTGAATCCCTCAACTGTACAATAATTGATGGGCAGGCTGAAAGACAGGTGATTGGCAGAGTAATTGAAGCAATGTCCTTTCAGTGATGAAGGGATCATGTAGCATGTGTATTATCCTGAAGGTGTCTGCTATCCAATCTTCTCTGTCTTCTGGATACAGCTCTTCAGTGCCCAAACAATCCAAATACAAAGACAAGCGAAGAGCAAAACCCTAAAGCCTCATCACACAGCAGGAGTGCAAGTAGCTCTCCCAGCATGGCTGCAATGTGATATAAACATACGTATGTTCAGTAGAAGACGAAGGCCACGTCCCTTCCCTGGCAGAGCTTTTGAAGCCTTCCTTCATCTACCCCTGCTAGAGGGAGTGCTGCAGAGCTGAGGGTTTCTGTTACACTATTAAAATTACAAATGAAAATAGCCCCTGAGCTCATCCATTTTCAGACTAGGTAATTTGTCCCTAGGGACTGGATGGAGGGGATGGCAGGAGGGAACGAGCACTCCCTCTTCTGTTATAAAAATAACAAAAAGTGATGAATGACCCTCACTGCTCAGGATGGGAAGAAGCAGGTTTTTTCAGCCCGAGATAAATTACTCCTGTCACAGCAGGTAGCATAGCGATTTACCCACAATATACCCAGGCCAGCTCCTCGGCGACCTGGCTTTACCAGCCTCGCTTATCTCATCTCCAAAGATTTTGTCTTGTTTAAAATCAAAATGAGACCAATTGGGGAACAAGAGGCGAGACTGCATCTGCTCACAGCAGCAGGCAGGCCGGCCCGCCGGGAATACGAGGAGATGCATTTACATCACCCTGTGCTTTCCGTTAAGAGCGGACGTAAGGAGCTCGTAAAGGAACCTATTTGCAGCGCACAAAGACAACAGACTCCATCGCTCCTACCAAACCTATACACACCTCCATATATTCCTAAGCGCCATCTATTGGCATTTCTTCCTATTAACTTTCTGTTAACCCACACAGGCAAGAAGCATTCTCTTTACAGGCAATAACTAGAAAATTGTGACTCAGATGGAAAAGCTAACAGCACACAGGAGACACACAAGCCCAGCTCTCGGTGCCAGGTTTGTAAAGGGCTAGCTAGGGTTTGGTTTTTTTTTTTTTTTGATGGCGTGTGGAACACCCCTTATCTGCCAGGCATCTAACCCCACGTACATGCTAATAGATTCATTTATTCAGGAGAGGGAATTGATAGATTTAGTTTGATTTTCTTTTCATAAGCCTTCCTCCCCGAGCTACATTTTTCATTAACGTGCAGATGGAGGAATAAACTTTTAACTCCGAGGATCAGACCTGTCAAACAGAATCTCCTCTGCTCTCCAGGAAGGGAAGGTAGCTGGGGTGGAGTGGGGGCTCCCAGCTAAGGAAGCAGGCTCAGCAGGTAATTATAGGAAAAGTGCTGCAGCCAATCATAAGCATGCTTAGTTCTCCAGCCACTTCTTCCATGGGAGGTTTAGTTGTGCTTTTAACTTGTTCATTTGCAGTGTCTAACATACAGCATGCTGCAAAATCCCTCTTAGGCACAGAGATGCACCGTGGGGGAGAGAGAGGACAGACATAAATAGAGTGGGGAGAAAGGTATGAAAGAAATAGAGGTTTAGACAAATATATATGGGAGAAGAGAAAGTCTAGCCTTACAGGAAAAGAAACTGCAAGAAAATGTAACTAAAGAAGTAAAAGCATCTCTTATGATACAGTTAATGACACCCCAAAAGAGATTTATCTAGACCCCTGAGTCCACCCTCAGTCCCACCTTTGTGATTGTTCTTGCTGGGCTTGCGTGAGCTTTCCTTGGGGCTTATGTAAGTGAACAACAAAAAGCACAGTCTATGTTCTTCTATCTTGCATAAAAGCATGGATAGAGTTTTCCCGTACTTAGGCAGGCACACAGCCTCTGCTCATACATACCTTCATACAGCTTTTCTTCCATTCCACACAAAGTTGGTTTTTTTGCACGCACATGTACAGTTATGCGTACACACAAAACACACATATATTACATCTCGAGATCTTCATTACCCACAAATACACATTACAGTTAAGGCATACACACCTAAGGGAGATATTCACATACACAAAGTCATTCTTAACCCCCCTCTACCCATCTTCCACCATGACTCATCGTAGAGGTGAAAGATCCCTAGCAGAAAAAACCACTCCACACACCCTTACAAAACCCACTCTTTCCCCTTGTTCCACTCCTTTGTTCCAGTTTAACAGCTTTAAGACCGGATGATGAACATGGTGCAAGCAGAGGCCAGCCAAGCTCTGACCAATAGTATTTGACAATAAAGTAACCAGCCCTTTTTCGCTCTTCAGTTTAACTTCGGGCCCTCCCATCACTATGCTATAAAGAGAAAGGATTCAAAACACTCTCCTGAAAGGTACAGACTGGATAGCAGCTGGCATTGTAGTCTTGCAAATGAAAGCAGCACTGGCTTCATCCACACAAATAAGAAAAATCCCTAGAGAGTTTGGAGTTCAATTCTGAGTCACAGCCATGAATCTAGGCAACTAATGCAAGGCTGAACCAAATTATTAAGAAAATAGTAATTTTGGGACTGCAGACTATTCCTGCACAGGAGCTGCAAGACCTAAGGGGAGAGGACAACAGAACCCCACAGACACATCAGGGAGCTAGTGGAAGGATGAGCATGTGATTTGAAATGAATTTTCTAGTCAAGATGATTCCTTACTAGAGTGAAATGGGATGTCCCAAACATGATAGTGAAGGTATTAATTCCTGTGCAAATAGGATGTGAAATGCCACAACATCAGACGGGGTTTCTACTCACTTTGCTAATTATGTTCTCTGCCAGTTTGCTCTTTGCATCAGATTTCACATTGGTGCAAAATGCATCAGTAGGACAGAGCTCTGCTTCAGAAAGCAATGCAGAATTTTTAGACTTGAGTAGAAAATTTGCCAGAGGCTGTATTGTCAGAAGGGGGAAAAAAAAAATCATATGATATACCACCATTACTATAATTAGTTATTTTTCAGTCATAAATCCTACTTGGGGCTCATAGAGATAGACAAACAGCAAAAAGCAAAGAACAAGTTTATTTTATCAACCAGCCATTAAGTAACCCTCAATGGCTGGCGTACGCTGACCTTTTTCCGACAAAACCTTTCAGCATTTCCCCCATACTAATTTTTTTTGTGTAAACTTGACTTTTTAGCTGGCCCTACTTTATGAGTACACCACTGCAGCTGCTTCATCTGGGAGTTAGCAAAACACAGTCACTAGAGATTGTGTAGGTGTCTATAAGCTTGCTTACTAAACACTGGTGGCCCCAACAGCCCCAGATAATAACCCAAATGCCCAGTTGTTTTCCCTGTGTAGGCTTTGCAAGCATCACCAAGCAGTGTTGCTTTGATGCCTGTTTTAGCAGTACCGGGAAAGAGCAATTTTGAAAGTAGCTCAGATCCAACTGCAACACATTGAAGTTACTTGCATGAAGTGTTACATGCAGGAGTGGTAGGCATGAATGAATTCCTTAATGTGCCACACTAACTTCTCCCTCTGAGCAAGACCATAGCTACAGCAATCACAGGAACCAAGGGAAATGCAACAATCCTATCTATCTATCTCAGCCTTTTCGTGGCCCATTTACTATCTCCTTCTCAGCCACCACACTGAGCCTTGTCTGGAACTTTCAAAATAGAGTAGTGCTTCTGACCTTCCAGGGTCTTTCAGGGTTAATAAACCAAGAGGTTTGTATGCAAGGAGTAAATATGCTCATTTAGTGTGATACTCTGCCTATCACAGACCAGAGACCTTCCTCCATACTAATGCCTGCTTGAAAAAGAACAGTCTCTTAGAAAATTATCTGAACTAGATACAAAAAAACCTGCATTCACACAGAGTCCATTGCAGTCCTTGGTCAGTTGTTCTAGTAGTTAATTATCCTCAGAAGCAAAAATATGTACCTCCTTGGTTTGAATTTCTCTCAGCTGAGCTCCTTACCCCTGGACTTACTCTTATTTCATCCCAGGAAAGTAGAAAGAAAATTAGCTTTATTGACTTACAGCAAGTTACTCTTCATTTATTCCAGGTATACACGAAGAGAATCAGCCCCACTGGAGTTACTGCTGATTTACAATAGGTAAGTAGGTACACAATTACTTCTGGTGATTTACAACCGAGTTACCTGTTATTTATTCTAGGTATTTAAGGGTATACCCACATGGGGGCCCTAAGGAAAATTAAACCAAATTAATTTTAAAGTAGATTAATTCAACTGTGTTAGACCATGACACAAGCCCTCCTCTTCAGAATTAGAAGCCTTAATTCATTTTAGTTCATCTTAACTCCTTCCCCAGCGAGAAGAAACTCAGCCCAAGTGGTGGTACTAAGGAATTACAATGACCGAGTAGGAGGAAAATTAGCCCTGCTCATTTGAAAAGCGATCATTGCTGCTTTACACCAGGAAGAACAGAGTAAGTCCCACTGACCTCAATGGTGCAAAACCTCTGACTTGCACTAGACAGCCCATACGCTCAGAGCAGGTTGAAAGAGCACAGAAAGTAATCACAATCTTTATTAATTCCTACCAGCTCATTCCCAGCGCCCCTTGACTGCCCTTCTGCTCACCCAGCCTGCTCCAAAATGCCTATTCTGGAGGGGGTTAGGGCTGGGCTATTATGCTTTATTTCATGTTTCTGTTTAAAGTTCTCTGGTTTAGCTGCTTGATCCCTACTCCCGGAGCTTCAGTTTTTATCAGAGGGAGTGCAAGGCTGAGGAAGTGCCAGGGTCCTGCAGAGTGACCCTGCGATAACCATTTTGGTGCAGTGCAGATTATATAGAGACAGAGGATGCTGACTGGAGGCTCTGGGAGAGGAGGCTACGAGCCTCCCATGGCTTGTAGCCACAGAACAGTCCACAAATCTAGTGGCCCGAGGAAAGATGCAATGTCTTAGGAAAAGCCCTTGCAGAAGGGACTAGGTGAGCTACAAGGGCTCTTCAGCAGCACCCGATTTGAGAATAAGCCCGGCTGATGTACCCAGATTTCCTCACGGTGACCCGTCCTCCATATGAAAGGCCAGTCTCCCATCCCCTTGCAGGAAAGGCAGTGCCACCCTAGGGATGAATTGAAGTGACAGATAAGACATCTAGAAGGAAGAGCCTTTGTTTGCAGCTGAGAGTCAGAAGCAGCACAGAACTGACCATGAAAAACCTCCATTCTCTTCCACCTTTCACACTCTAATACACCTTCTTACTCCCTTAATCTTTCTTGCTCCATATCTTCCCCTCTCTTTCCTTTTCACTCTCATACAATGCTTTTTTCTTCTGTTTCAAGCTCTCTCCTTTACTTTCTCAGTTCGCACATGTTCTTTCTTGTGCAAGAGGGCAAAATCTTCTGTTCTCCTTCACTTACTCTACTTTTCTCTTACATGCCATCTTTTCTCTGTGACCTTTTTCCTCTCACTGGTGCTCTCCCAAGCATGCCCAGGAAGACAGCTAGCAGCATGAATAGTTGGAGGAGGTATTAACAAACGGTTTTCAAGCAAAAATACCTAGGCCAGTTCCCAGCCGTAGGATCAGCCTGCCTAGATGAAAGATGAAGAGAGAGAGAGAAGTGCACACAAACACAACCCCAATAAAACCACGGTTACTGCCAAACAGGGTAGTAACCTTTTCCAGAAGAAAAAGATCAAAGCATTCAGCTGTCATTAGCTATACGCATTTATGAACTTCTCTATCAATCAGCAGGCTAGAACGTGAATTTTGGAAGGAACTGGCTATTTACAGATGACAATAAGCTTTCTCATTGCCTTTTCTTCCCCTTCTTTAACGAACAGCCACCTCACGCATGAAGGGGCTAGGTTTCCTAAGCCAATTATGTTTGCAAGCACGTAAGCGGTGTGCCTGACTGGGCTGCACTGGGGCTACCGATGATGACCCTTGTGTGTGCTACAAGAAAAGACATCAGAGCTGATCAGTTACGACTTTATGGTAGCCTCACTAATGGCTCACGGGTTTCACAGACTCACTATAATTGTTCAATCATTTCAAAGTTATGAATTCCAAACAATCAAATATTAATAAAAATTTCCCTTTTGATTTCAGGGCAAGAATCCATCTGGGAGCTTGGCAGGTCTGATGAGGGAACTGACATGCCAAAGCAAGGGCAGACAACCTGTAGCCATGCAAAAGGCCAGCACCCAAGGACACTTAACACAGCTGCTTGCATCGGACTTGAGTTTGACATATTCATACCATCCACCCAGGACAGTACTCAAAAACAACAACAAAAAAAGAGGTTTAAAGACTGCAAGAGGAGTTTTTTGTTTGCTGGGGGGCTTTGTTTGTTTTTTTCCTTTTGCCATAACCTGCAAGTGTACATTGCTCATAAAGTCAAGTAAGGCAAAGCTCTCAGGTGTGTGTGATTCTAAGGACACAGCACACACCAGTGCAATCACTGCTATAGATAAAAATCAAATAAGGTATTTTCTACATCTAACAGCAGACTATGCCAAGTCCGATGATACACATTCATTTTTTTGCTTCTAGTTCCTGGTGTAACATTGTTTTATGAGAAACTCAGCCTTCAAAAGAACAGAACAAAAAATCAGCTTCCCATCCTCAGGCCTTTGAAGAAAGTCTTGTAAATGTGACTCTAGTGTGTACATGTTCAAAATTCAGTAGTTAAGAGAGGAGAGGTCACTGTTGGGAGGCAGGACAACCTGCATTTTAAAGGGTGCCATCTAGCTCGGACAAACTTTAAATCTAGGGACTAGTCCAGTCACACTGCATATAAGACCTGAATTTAAATTCAGCTCAAGTACTTGGGGTTCAAGGAACTTGTCAACTTCATATCAAGTCTAGACTGCAGTTCAGGACATTTTGATACAAAGGGTAACCATGCAGTACAGGCATACCCTCTATCTGCACAGCAACTACTCAAGGTATCCCGCTCTTCCAGCAGTATAAATAACAACAGAAAACTCCATTGCCTTCAAACACAAGAGGTCTGACTGAAATGCAGCCCCTGAAGTCAAAACCTGGTGTTGCTGAGGTGCTCACCTTGAGACAACTGGAAGCCAAGTGGACTAAAGGGGAGTGTCAAAGTTGCAGAGATTACAAAAAAAAAATAGGGGGAAAATTTAACAATACACAGGTCTTGGTCTGCAGTGCTGAACAGGGGTGAATTTCACCTTCAGTGAATTACAGCACAGCTGAACTGTGGGGTTTTTTTTTTGTTTTTTGGGTTTTTTTTTTTTTTAATATACAACCTAATTGCAATCTAAATGCAGTAGAGCCCAGCAGAAACAGAGCAGCCCAGCAGTATCTCTTTGCATTAGCTGCTGGGTTATGAGCAAGGGAGACATTTATTGCTCCATACATTCCTGGGATAATCACTTAACTGACTCAGCCCATGCACCATACTTCCTAGATAATGGGCTAAAGCATCACTTATTAGCCCAGCTGCACCTTGTGAGCAGCTTTGAAACTGTGGAGGCAAGTAGTACATTGAGTCCTGGGTGCTGCAGCCTGCTCAGCACAGGCCATCCAGAGGAGGAGGAAGAGTACAAACTCCTTAACTAGAAAAAATATAAGATTTGTTTTAGCAAAGACACAAATGAGATTGGCAAGGCCCAATTCCTGCTAGATTTTAATGAGACTTAAGTACTTAAGCTGCTCAGGAAATCCCTACTGACAATAAACGCACCATGGGTTTCATACGTACCCAGTGGTGTGGATGTCTGGAAACCAGAAAAAGCAGCAGGCTGCTCTGGCTGAATAAATACTATTCTCTCCCACCCCACCACAGTCTGCATGCATCCAAAGATCCTGTTGACTTGAGTGCAAAGTTCCTGAGCACCCACCAAAACTCTTGGATTTACCTCCTGCTCTGTTGCCAGCTCACCAGCGATCTGGGTGAACTATTTTCACCACTCTAACCCAGTTTTCCCATGAGGATAACAGTGTAGGCTCTGGAAAGCACAATTCTACAGCACAGTACTGTCTGTTATTGGTGGCTGCAGATCACTGTCAATCTCTAAGTAGCTGATAACTGAAATACTTAGTCACCAAAGGGAGAAAACACAGGCCTAATCCTTACCTGAATTAGTACAGCTCAGACGAAGTTATGTCTTCGCCAGGTCACCGAGTCCACCATAGGCAGTCAATGGTGGACACAGCTAAGGCAGCCAAAGAGGCATCAACATGAGCGCGCTGCATATGGAAGCATTCGCCACAGATACTATGTTAGGCACTACCTAAGTGCACAGCAAAAACTAGCCCTCGCTTAGAGGATCTCGGTCCGTGTAGAAATGAAAGGCAAAAGGAAAAAAGACAAAACAAGTCACCTAACATCATACAAGAGTCAGACAGAAATACAAGAAACCAGGTATGTTCCCTGTTAGTCCAGACTCCTTTGATCACAATAAAACCAACACATTCAAAATGTGACACACACCAACATGATACAGTATGTACATCGTGTAGAAACTGCTGGTATAGAGGATTACATTCTTCCCCTCATCCTAAAAGGATTTGGCATCCTCCTCCAGGACGCTCTCCTCCAGTCTCCAGGAAGCCTGTTCCATGTTCACTAATTCTAGAAGCCAATCGTCCCACTGTCCCACGCTCCACTCGTCACACTCTGCGTGAAGGTCTTCCTTGTCTCAGTTTGGTGTCTTTCCCAGGGGTGAAGAGGTGTCTGGCATTAGGAGGAATCCATTCAGCCACACTTAGACATAATTAATCCAGGTGAGTATCAAGAGAAAAGGCAGACATAATTATACAGCCTTGCTTGAGAGTTAACCCTGTGTTAATTGATTACACAAAGCTTCCTCTGTGAAGAGTACGGCTGCAGAGTTTGCTACCGCCTCCACCTTTTACAAAGCTGCTGTTGCAATTCTTTTCACCTTGAGAAGGGATTATGACAAGGCTTGTCTGTGGAACAAGTCTTGTTATGAAATAGGAAATAAATGGGGAGAAATTAATCTCAAAAGTCTAATGAATATTACCATGATGATTCCCTAGTGAGGCTCAACAGAAGAGCTGGACACACTTATTGTTATCGCTATTAGAAAGGGAATAGTGCTTGGAGACCCCAGAACCTGCAGCGCTGGAGGCTATGCAGCTAGGGACCAAAGGGCAGTCCTTGCTCTCAGTTGCCTTTCGCGGTGCACTCATACAGTTCCTGCAGTCATGATCCTAGCTTACCGCTGGCTGCAAGTAGTGCTGAGCACCAGTACCGAATCAGACTTGTAAGCCATCTGGGCATGTAGGTGGAGCTGGTGGAGCATAGAAGATTACAGGTTGCTGGATCGATAGCTCAGAGCACAGGGCTGGACTCAAGTATCAGAGGTGGAAGAAACCACGTTGTCACCCACTTAACAGAAAGGCTGCAGATTTCCAAGGGATTCAAAATGTGTCTCTTGTGGGGCAGATACCTGATGGGCAAATATCATTTGGACTCATGGCCCCAGCTGTCCCAAGCAAAGTCACAGACATATGATGCAGGCACTCCCATAAGACAGGTCTGGTCCAGCCTGCACCTGTGAAAGGTCTGTCCAAGCAGAAAACTGTGCACTGAGGGGTCAGTCCAAGGCTTGGGCAACCCTCACATGCTATGGAAGCCCTCCAAATGAGGCTTATATTCAGAGTAGCTGGTCTTTATTTTGATTTCTAGGAGAGGGAAGGCAGCCATAACAAAGGAAAACAAACCCATCAGTTTTCTCCCAAGTTCACTGCAGTAACAAGCACTCTGTGAGAGGCAGTGTTTGCTGCGATTTCACCTGGCAGCTCTCGGTCCTGGCTCTACCCACCCCCCTAGGGCTATCTCCCAGGCCCATTACTGTCCTGGCAAATCTGATGGCTCTTCACTGAGGAAAGCTCTGTTCTGCCACCAGAATTGTTTATTTTCTCCAGAAGCCATGTGATAAATCAACCTGACACATCCTAGCCACCATGAAGCTTCCTCAGCTGTAAGACGTGCTGTGCAAGGTTTTGTCAGTACTGCTTGGTACGTTCTCAACATTTAACTTCTATTTGCAATAGCGACTTGAGCAAGCTGAGATTGATGAGGGTGACAACACTGACATCCCCCACCTTCTCCCCATTCAGTTAAAGCTAGGAAATCCATCCTCTCTGTGCTATTACAGCCCTTCACAGTACTTCCAGGATCACACCAGAAGCATACCCAATGCGAGATGCATGTTTTAACTCTGAAATTCTAATTAGAATTCTCAGAGCACAGCCATCCTGGTGTCCCCAGGGAACTCTGGGCGACGTTCCCAGCCAATGCAGGTCAATACAAGACTGCAGGGAAACTGTTCTGACTGGTGCCTGAGAGAGATCCAGACCACTAACCACAGCTTCTTTGTTCCTACTTTGGACAGGAGCTACAAGGTGACCCGCTCATGTCCCATGTGAAGATAAACAGCAAAGAATTTCTAAAGAGGATCACACCAGAACATAAAGGCTGTCTGAGCTTTGCACGCTGCAAACACCGTGTGTTACAGCTATAAATGCTTATATGCTTTGTTTTTTGTTAGGTTTTCTTCCTTTAGAAGATAGCAAAGCAAGGTAAGTTAAACCAGCAACCTGAATTTAAGCCACCCTAAATATGTCCCAAGAATACAAAGACCCTAATACACATTTCAGGGCCCCAGATACTATTCCGATGCAAATACCCATAACCACCAAAAAGTTGTTGTATCATCATCCCTTGCTCAGAGATATCAGGCTCTCACCAAAGTTACTCTAACAGACACTTATGCAAATTTTAAAGTCTGGGATTGGCACAAGACAAGAAGTGTGTCCTGGTATAGATGTTAGTACCTATATAGCTCCACTCGTGATTTTAAAAAAGTACCTATTTTCTCAGTAAATCAGCAGCTCTGAGTTTGCACAATCCCTTAATCCCTGGGTAGAAGATCCCCATTATCTGTCCAGTACAAGGCACATTATTAACGGATTACATTTGAAGCAGGTAAAGGTCATTTTTAATGCTTTTAATGATTTTAAAATGGATTTTCCTTTCAGATTTACTATTTTCAAGAAGCTTGGCTGTGAAAACCCTACCCAGTAAGTAATATGCATTAAAAGGTAGAGATTCAACTTGTTCAGTTCTCCAAAAGAGAGCTCAGAAGGGATGAATTGTAATATATGGTTGCCCAGTAGAGATTTAGAAGCTAGTCTGGGCAGAAAATACAGGCCAGATTTTCAAAGAACCTTCAAAATTAAAAACTTACCTTTAAAGAGCCAGTTTTATACATATTTGCTGTCCTCTGAGTACATAACAACTGGCTTTGGGTGGACAAATACCATCTTTGGCTGCACAAATATCACAGGGCATCATTTATTTGGGCTTTTCTGCATAAATTTGGCTGGAAAGTACAAACATATTCCTGCCCAGCTTTGTGATTCGATTACATGATGTTTGTTCATGCTGTGGACAGGAAAATACTTCTTAAACATCCCTTCAAGTAGATATTCTCAAAGTCTGACCCCCACACAAAGTTTACTGATAAGGTCTCTTTTGAAACATGGTTTCATTCTGCCAACACAAGAATTTACACTGACCAAAGCAATCCAGGCATTCTTCCCCAGCTCCTTCCTATTTTCACCTTCTCCATCCTCCTCTATTTCAGGACTGCTGCATGGCACAGCCTTCTCCCAGGAACCCAGAACAGCAGCAGGAGAAGAAAAAAAATGACAGGAACCCATTAGGGTTGAAGAGATTGGCTACTGTCACTGCTGTTTCTGAACTTGTCATCTTGAGAGGTAACACTCTGCAGGTCCAGTGCAATCAGTGAAAGAAGCCTGGAAGGCAAGAACTCCACGAGGCAGTGCCAGAGTGCCTTACGACAGGTCTGCTCAGACAATTCTGGGGACCGAATAGGGCTGGCTAGCCACAGGTCCCTTTACTCTTCAGTACACCCATCACAGCAGTACGCTGTGGAACATTCAGCTGTCCCAGGTCTGATCTGAAGTCCCTGGGAGCCAACAGGTAGCTCTTGGGCTGACCTTGGAGGAATCCGGCCCTTCCTTCCCAGGAGCTGTCCCCAGCTGGTGACTGCTCTGGCTTTGAAGATTCCCTTAAGAGCAGAAATGACAAACAGCAGCTCTTCATCAACAGTCACTGAGATGAAATGACTCATTATCAAGTATGATCCTTTTCAGATTCTCACACGAGCCGTTAAATTGGAAGCACTGAAGCACTTTGCTTTGTATGGTATTTGATTTCTGTTTTCTTTCTTTAATACTATTATTTAAACTTTAAGCCCAGCTACAAGATAGTTCTAAATAAAAGAAGAGAGACAATCACAGCTTTATTATCAGGCTTCACACAGCTCCCCCAAATTGCATTTGTTCTTTCAAGTGTCCCCAGTCTTTTTTCCCGTATTGTATAGCAACCCTGCCTCTCCAATGTGATAACAGGAACCGCATCATTGATGAGGAACCCTTCTGGTCCTCATTAATGCTGAGAAATCAGAGAGGCATTAGATGTGCAGCCAGAGTGACCGAGCTCTTGATGACAAGGAACAAGCAGGTACTTGCTTAGAATTATAACATTGCACCTCAGTTTGTCTCCTGTCACGCCCACACAGCAAAAAGATCTCAGCAAGGACTTTATGCCTTGTAAGATCTAGCATTCTCCTCCTCCCAAAGAGTCTAAGCTCGATAGGCCGGAACATCACAGCCAGTCACAGTGTGCACACCTCAAAATCTTGCAAGAAAATCACATTCTGTCCTGAAACCTCAGCTAAAGTCCAAGCAAGCTCAGCTTCTCAGGATGCCCAGGCTGTAAAAATATTGCTTATCCATATAGCTGAATGCACAGACCTTTATGCAAATACAGATACTTGTCATTTTAGGAAGTCACACTAATGCAACACACTGCCTGAGAAAAAACCTCAGAGAAGTAACAGGTGTCTCCATTAAACTGAAAATAAAGTGTCAGTTCCTCAGTGGGACACTGCTCTCCTCCCCACAGATGTATCTGGTCAGATCTCAATAGCCACAGCACCACACTGTCTTCCCACTTGGTGGAGAAAACAGCAGGTTGCAGCAGTCCCTAGCTATTTTGCAAGGTCTCGTCTGTCCTAGAGAATCAACCTGTCTTACCTGACCAAAGGCAAAACTCTTTGGCCAGAAGCCAGCCTCCAATGCAAAGCCAGAATATTCCATTGGAAGGAGTGGAAATACGCCAGAGGAGCTGACATCAGCCTCTGGCCCAGGCCACTCAGCAGTTATTCAGCACACGGTGATTTTATGCATGTGGCATTTTCTCTCAGCAATCACATTAGCCCTGTGCTCAAATGTTTCAGTTGCAAATCTCAGTTTCCAGAAGCACAGCATCTTGGGATATGTTACAGGGTTGATACGAGAGCACTTGAAAGATTTTCACTCCAACACAAATGCAAGCTGTTTAGGGCCCATCAGCAGATGAGGCTCAAAGTTGTTTGTGTTGCCTCACATCTTCCTTGCAATAGGTGATTTTCAAAGAACATGCCTGTGCAAACATGCATGCACACATCACATATAAACGTTTACCCACAGAGCAGAGTGAATGTTCAAAGAGCTTGTCAAGATGTAAGGATTTTTTAACCATGTAGGTGTAGTGGTGTAAGCAGCTAGCACATGACAGCTGTCATTGTGATCAACAAACACCAAGAACAGGAGACAGACCTTCACAGCCAGAGGCGTAAGTTGGTACTGATCATGCACAGCCACGTGCATAACATGAGATTCAGAGGAGATCAGGCCAGAAAGCTGCTGAGGCAAGCTACACTGGTGTTAAAACATGCACTGCATTGGCATGGGATTTTCTGCAGCTTCTACACCGGAGGCTTGCACTACCACAGTGAGTGGAAGAGGTGGTGAAATTCAGGGTCTGGCCTGAAGCCCACGGTGGGCCAGAGTAAAAACATCCCAACAGCAGAGAGCTGTTGCACAGGCTTCCCTGCAAGTCCATTAGAAAATGAGCTCTGGGTTTTTTGACCTTGCACCCAGCTCTTTGCAAGACTCTGATGCTGATCTTCACAACATGAAGTTTACAAGACAGAAATACAGTTCCACTGATTCCTACCCAATCTCTCATAGCTCACACAGGAATTCTGAGCATGGTATAGGTTTTCTGTGTTTCCATATGCATTAGTAAGTTGGACAGAAGGCTGAAGGCTGGCTCTGCTATGATCAGTCCAAGGAAGAGCCAGTAACACTGCAGGTGAAGGCCTAGATCCTCATCTGGCATGAGGTAATGTACCTTAAACTTGTGGCTGACTCTAACCTTAATTCCTGGGGACCTGGCCAAGCATAGTACTAGAGATCCAAGTTTTGCAGAACTCAAGACAGTTTAAGATCGCATTTTGCCCGAGCTCACACCAAGACATACTCAGATGACAAGAGAAACACGCCATTGCTAAGTTGTAAGATTTTCTTATCCCCCAGAAAAGAAGCTTCCTGATTTAGTGGTCTTTAAAGGAAAGAGAGAATAACCTTGGAGTGGCAGAGAATGAATTAGAATACCAGCATCCACAGCCTGAGCACAGAATCATTAGTCATTGTTTTTCCCAAGCTATTTAGTTTGTATATATCAAAACATGACTGATTACACTCTGGAAAAGCAAAGATTCTGTTAGGAAAGTTGAACAGAAATTACAATTAATAGCCAGAGCTTTACTTTAAGGCAGTTGTTTCTAAAGATTCTTTCAAGTATTATTTGAATGGCCCACAATAAAGAAGTATCTCACCCTGCAGGGATGTTGTCTGCCCTTCGCTCCTGTGGAAAGCAGGCAGGAATCTGAAGTATTCAGCATCTTGCAGAAAAAGCCCAGAAAAACATCAGTTGACTTTGGTCAGGCAACATGGTAACTTCCCTTCTGCTGCTCGACTGATTCACATTGTCCCAGGCCTGCAACACCATATGCTGCTGCACTCCACAAGTGCCTTCTCGGGGTTTTGCCAGTGTATTTTATACCGGCACTGGAATACTTCTAATGCACTTGCATTTCAGCTGATCCCCCTCTTACTTCAGAGCAACACAGACAAATCAGCCCAGGATCAGGCCTGTAACATCGGAGTGTGTGCTTAACACAATCACTGCATTACCAGTAAGTTTAGTCATTAATTCAAAATACTTCGTAATAGCTTTGATAAGTGCTTTGGGATTAGGTAACTTCAAAACATCATGGACAAGTCACATCACATTGTTCACTTTTTTTCTATTATTCATAACAAAATCATCTAGTATCAGATGTAGTTGTATACCTTTTAAGGGGAAAGTGTTTTAAAGCAAGTAAACCCTTCCATTTGTAATTTTTCAAACAGTACACAAAAAAAATCATAATGCATCGAGTCTGCACTACTGGTCTATGGACTATTATGCACTCTACCCCTGAGATGAGGCATAAATCAAAAGGAGCTATTAAAAATAAAATAATTTTGCATTAGATAGCATCTTCTTGCTCTCCCTGTGCCTCACAAACTCAAATAACTTCCTATAATATTCCTTTGGATTGCAAAGTAAATGAAGAACAGTCTTTAATGACCACCAGACACTAAAGAATCTTTTTCTGACTGGCTGTGCTGTTCTTGTCAGATAGTCCCAGTGCTTCAAAGTTCTTCATTGTCACTAAGTGGGACACTTAGTGACACCCACCTGCCACAGGGCAGTCAGAGACCTGGACACCTGAAAACCTGGACAAGGCTCTCTAGTAAAGCTGGTCTCAGCATGGGCTGAACAGAAGTTCTATGTGCATGGTGTCTGTAACTAGAAATTCAGCCACAGGATGCAGAAGAAAAAAAGACCACTAGTAATGCTGCTCACAATCATTATCTGTCACTAATGAATACGTCAGGGTGGTAGGTTTCTCAGGTCCTAAAGGACATTTGTGAATAATGCATGGGGGCTTCTCTCTGTCCTAGCCAGATAGCTCGGGGCATTATGCATAGCAATTATTAAGCAGTTTGCTGTAACAATTTAAGTTATAATGGTAAATAAACATTAGCCATGCTAGAGGCCAGATCAGAGAGTCACAGTTATTTACCCCTAACTGCAGATTTTGGCCTTATAAGTTTATTTACAAGGTCAACTGTGTCCTGAAATAAATGGAAGCCACTCATTTCTGTAGGCACCTTCTCTATCCTGAATCCATTACTCGAGTCAGACAGCAGGAGTCAAAAATCATCACATTTCCTGGCAACTGAAAAGGTACATAACAAATTTGTTTACCCCCAACTCCTATATTTGGCAAACAACCATTGCTTTGTAGATGCCAGGCAATAAGGTTAGAGAATAAAGAGAGAGGCACCCTTACACAGTGAGTGACAGACAACATTACCATAACACTGAGAACTGGACTGAATCATATTGC
Source organism: Pandion haliaetus (assembly GCA_013401275.1). Classification (NCBI taxonomy): domain Eukaryota; kingdom Metazoa; phylum Chordata; class Aves; order Accipitriformes; family Pandionidae; genus Pandion; species Pandion haliaetus. The sequence goes on along the minus strand of VYZV01015913.1, from coordinate 439,609 downwards.
CTCTGATAATGAGGCTTTCCCCTGCTTTTGGATATGTCACTGTACATACTTTATTTCTTTACTTTGAAGCGGTAAAGATAGGGCTCCTCCACATGGACAAGGGTCTGACTCCTTTGGCATGGCTGCTGAGAACGACACACTGGACACTGCAATCACAGACCCACAAATCAGCTTTCTTGTGTTTCGTTTCCAGAATCTGAGGATTTGCAGCTGGCTGGGCACAGCTGTAGACTCACTGCCTGTTTTCACCTGACCGCTCTTTTTTCCCAGATTTCTGTTGCTGCAGAGCATAAAAGGAAGACATCAAGCCATTTGGGTTCTGGTTTCTCAGCAGCCCTGGCCTGACTCCGGCATAGGAACAGGCATTTCCAGCTAGGTTTAGTAAACAGAAGAATCTTCTCTGCAGAAAAAGGAGGAGATCTCCCATCTCTAATTGTGACTTCCCAACACATTCTAATAGCCCTTTTCACCAAGAATCACAGCTATTCCTCAGGCTAGAACCTCAGATCTGGTTGTAGAAGGCCTTGTGGTAAGACAAAGGACATGAAAGCCAGGTGAACATCCTCCTGCTTCTCTGAACAGCACAGCCTGAGAGAGGCAGGAGTCAGACAGGTGGTCACTGCTGCTCAGCAAGACTTTGTGACACACGAAACTACAGGGGAAAGCAGAAGGAATCTCAATATTGCACTTGGAGATGCAAAGTACTGCCAGCAGTCCTTCCCTCATCCCATCCATGCCATATGAAGAGAAATAAAGCAGGATGCATCTCCATTCATCCAAAGAAGGCAGACATAGGCACAGTGCAAAGAGTTTCTCAAAATGATACCTTCTGTTTGGAGAGCAGCCTTAACGAGATTTTTCTAACCCAGGGATAGTGAACAAATCTGTATTTGTATGTTGCAGAGCCAAAGAACCAACCCTAGACACCATCTATATACAAGCACTGCCAAACAACATTCAAAGCCTATCACTTCCTCCAGCCAAGATGTGCTGGCTGGGTCCACCATGTCATAACCAGACCCATCTGAATTGGCTTGAATAACCCTCTTGATAGACAAGAACAGGAGAACGAAAAGGAGAAACTGCCCCATAGTTTGGCCCGAAACAGCAATGGATCTACAGCCTTATGCAAAATGCAAGCAGAAAAAAAATTAAGTCAAAAGGGGAAGAAAATTGTTTCTGTTTGTGCCAGCATCATTCAATAAAAGCAGCTTTTTCCTTCCCTGCAGCAGCCATTTTGCTGTTGAGCTGTTTTTTNCCCCCACATCCCCCCCCTTCCATATCGCTTTGGATAAACACTTAGAAAAGAAAGTTCAGCCAGCAACACAGCACAGTCCATCACCTTCCAGTGTCCTATTCACACGCCTTGTTGCTCACTGGGGCACTTCATGGACCACCTAATGAGAATGAAGCCTTGCTCTGCTGTGCACTGGACAAAAGTCGTCTTCCCCAGGCTTTTTTCCCCCTACTGGTTTTCAGGGGAAGACATTCTGTGGGACTGGAGAGTTTATTGTGCTGTTGATGTTTAAAGGACAGCGAACATGGGAAACCGAAGGGGAATACCCTTTGCTGCTGAGTTACATTTAACCACCCAACTAAGAGTCCACGTTGTCTGTTAAGAGCTGGATCTGATCTAGCTAGGATATTCTTTCAGGGGTTGAGAAAGAAGGAAGAAAACCCCTGTCTTCCTCAGCAGCCACTCCCTAATTGCTGAAAGACTCACCTGAGCCATTTGCTCTTCTTTTACATATCCAAACCATCAATGTAATCTGGATGCTTGCAGGAGATTTTATCAGCACCATGCCACATTCCAGCTACCTGAACAGAACATAAGGCTGCACGAGATAGGTTAGTGAAGACCAGAATTAACTGAGCTGCAGAGATTTGTATTTAAATTAGATAGATATACATGGACTATAACCAGTGCAGATCTAGTGAACAAATCCCACCTGTAAAATTAGCTTTGTACTCCCAGTGGGAAGCTTTTAGATCCTATGCTACATTTTGGTTAGCATTTTCATGCTAAGCATTTCCCTGCCTGCCAGGCAAAGCTGTTAAGGACAGAGCACTAAAAGGACTGTCAACAAGGACTACCATCGGTATTAAGTAGGTGAGAATTGAAATCTCTTTTCCCTATACTTTAGATTTTGTTGACATCTTTTTTGCAAGACTTTTGCAAGTTTCGCTTCCCATTTATCATTTGAATTTTACAGACCCTTCTACCCTGTTTCCCTTACATTTTACTTTGAAGTAAGCAATACTAAGCAGTAATGCAACACCTCAAACTCAGTGTTTCATGACCAATCACTGCATGGCATGTGTATATTCAGAGGCAGCACGAGATGCTCATACAATGCCATCACTTTGCTGACAGGTATTTTAAATTGGTTTTATGCTTAGGCAGATATAAGTTAAGCAGAAATCAGTTCTCTCTTATGCTGGTGAAACCGAAAGAGATGCTTCATATATAGAGACAAGGAGATGTACTATGAATTTTTCCTTCCTATAAAAAGATATGCTAGCTATTTGTCTATGTAGTCTTCCTTTCTTTTCTCACCTGGTAATAGATGGACAGACTACAGAGAGTTACCCTGTTTGCTTGACAAACTGACTTAAAACCAGAGCTATTTTTAGAGGATGTTCTAGTAAGTACTGGTTTCTGCCGCATCAGCTCACTTGCTGTTTCACTAATTATATCAGTTTAGTCCTCTGGTTCAGAAAACCCCGTCCAGTCTATGTAGTGGTAATACTTTTCCTCATGGCCCAACACTAGTAGTCCCTGCAGTTTCAGGGGTTTATCAAACCCAGTATTGTCTTTTTGCTCTTCTGCTGCTTGCTGCTCTCTCTTCTTTATGGCCACTTTCATCCCATTTCTCTGCCAGCTGTGATCATCTGCCTAGATGAAAAACTGGAGAATGAACTTGCAGTCCATGAGACTGTTGCGATTCTCCATTAGGTATCTTTGAACGTGACTTCCATCTTCACACACTTAACACCCACCATAAGTAAAGCTTAATGACTTGCTGCAGTTGCATTAATAAACTTCCCAGGTTGGTGTGTGTCAAGGTTTCAGAATAATGCATGGGATTGGCATAGGAGGTATAATCCTAGCACAGCATGTGATTAACAACTGTTATCACTGCTATGAAAACAGGAAACAGTGAGTAATTATCGAGCTAATAGAGACACTGGGTGTCTCAGCAGGAGGAAATAAAGTGCTACACTAGCACTTTGAAAGTAGAAGCCTATCTAAAAGCAGCACATGGCTGGAGCCCTGCACCCAGTGAGGAGCACACGGAGGCAAGACTGACACATGGGTCTGCCCAGACCCCCAGCAGAGACCCTCTGACTAGTGCCTGTACACACAGCTAAGACTCAGCTAACGAGTGACGGTTAGCGGTGTACCCACTGACTCCACCGATGTTACCGAGCGATCATTCTCAGCCTAAAGCTCACCTACCATCTTAATTGTGCTTAGCGTTTCCTGGCTGATCCTCCACAGCCCCAGCCTTTGCTCTCTCCATCCCCCAGAGCTATTCTAGCCTTTCACATCCTGCTTGGAGCTGTTATTCCAAACCCTTCTGTTCCAGCTGATTTCAATGGAGACTAAGTGAGTTATATCAGTTAAGTCTAGCCCCAAGACTCAGACTACTGTTAATCACAAATCTCTTCCTGGGATTAGCCATGTCTACACAACATGTGCAGATGCTTCTACTGATGAGCCCCTGAGGCACGTTCCCCAAGTGTTGCAGGTAAGGCTGCAGTTTGGGAAAGGGCATCCCTAGGCACCAGGAGCTCTCGTTTACAGGGCTGCACCATAAAGACATCCATACATCTTTGATCATTCTATGATTATATGACTCAATCTCCTAAAAAAGGTGATAGGTCAAAGCACAAGGAAACAGGAAAACTAGAGTAAGATATGTACAAAACACACACACCTCTGGGTTAGGGGGGAAAAAAATTCAACAATTTCCATGTCAGTATGACCCTTTCTCTAAGAACGAATGTTCGGTGACCTTAATGTCACTTAAAAAAAAATAAATGTATGTGTACTGTCTCTGTCACTGATTCAGTGTTCAAAAGCTTAAACACAAATGGAAAACAAGATTTCAAGTCCTAAGAGAGGAAGGACAGATTGAGCTACTCCATACCCTGACCATGGTACATAATTTATCAAAAATAATGACTTTTTCCTTACAACTGCTTTGAAGGTTCGCTCTATCATGTCACAACGAACACAGAAAGACCATTTTTAAAAACAACATTGATGAGATTCACACCAAGATGCAAAAATCATAAAGCCCAAATCAAACTGTAATTATCTCATTATGTAACTTTTCATTGGCAGTGGTGGTAGGGATGCAATTTTGGTTGTTCTTCGTTTTTTGGGGAGGTGGGTGGGTGGGGTGGGGTGAGGGCTGTGGGTTATATTGCACATGATTTGGATTAGTTACTGCCTTGGTCAGGTTCATTTATTTTCTTGGAGTTTTTGTATGTCAGCCTCTAAAAGCCACTTTGATTATTGTTTGGTTTTGGAGGGAGAAGTAAAGCTGGATGATTGCATTTGCATTTCTTGCATTGCAAGGAAGTATCTCACTGCAAAGACAAAACCCTTGATCTGCATCTCCTGGATTCATACCGGCATAACAAGGATCACATCCCACCCAGATTTTTCAAAAGTAATAAGGATGCCTGCCAAACATGTCGAGTGCAGACCGTGCTATTCCCTGCAACAGTGACAGCTAAAAATATTCTAGCAGCAAAATTCTAGTTTTTACTGTAAAGCTGAACAAAAAATACTCCATCTCCTCTTGTGCTTTTCTGAAAATAAGTCAAAAGAGATCTCCGAATCTAGGTGCTTGCTCCATTTTAAGTTTTGACATAAAATATTCCTAGCCCCTACCTCCATCTCCTGTGATGAAGTGGTTGGTGTAGAACGCAAGGCGGTGTGACTTTCAGGAAATGAACAGTTGTCTGTCTTCTCCAGGAGATTATTTGAAGCATGTTCATTACAAATGAAACATTGAACCCTCTTTCATTAAAGAAATCCAATGCTAAACAGATCACGAAAAAAGAGAGCTAAGGAAAGTGATATACTGTAAATATCTTAAACCAGCCATCTAAAGCAAGTTAAGGCTATATACTGTTTTTAAAAGTGCAGATCAGACCACTAAAACTAATTTACTAAACTATCAACAGTATGCACTGGGCAACATCAGCATTGCTGCAATCTGCTTTCTGCCCTTCTGGGTGAAAGCTCTGAGGGTCTTTGGTGTTGTAACACCAGCTCATTTAAGGACACAGCCACAGCTGGGGAGGAGACCAGAAACAAACATTCTCCAATAGGTTACAAGAACTTGGAGTGAAATTCAAGTACCACAGATTTCAGGACCATCCTCCATCATAGGGAGCCCTATAAAGGGCACAAATCCCAAGCAAATTGCTCATTGGCAGTTGGGTATAAAACCTTGGGGTTTTTGGTCTGTTATGTTCACACCTTAAAAAGTGTTTATCACTAAATCTTTTTTTCTCATTTTAAGTCTTAAATTTTTTCCACCCCTAAGAAAACACAGTTATTTCCATTCAGAGTTTTCAAAAGAAATTTAAAGAACACTTAAGTTAGTTCAAAATTACAAGTGTCTTAGACTTTTCCCCCAGAATTCTGCTAGAGGACAGGGTATGCCAATGGACGGACAAACAGCTCAGGTAGGAGGTACAGGCTTCTGAGCTCCACAAAACTCAAGAGTGGCTCTGGGCAAGATTCAGTTAATTCCTTTGCTCCATGGCCTGCGTCCTCGGAAGCGATTAATGGGGCCTCTTTCTACAGAGCATTTGAAATCCTTAGATAAGAAGAATCACGTAACAGTATTGCGTTACAATGGGTCAATTTTTCATCCCTCAGACTGCTATTAACAGCGAAAGTAGAAAGCATGGCACACATGTGTTGGTTTTCCCTTTTGACCCACTTCTGAAGATTTCTTTCTGAAGCTGCTATCACTTGAGGTGTCTCTTTTCACCATTTCAACCTTTTTAATGCTTGACCTGAGCACCCTTCTTTCTACTGCTGCAATGATACTAATAAAGAACAAAAAGGCTTATGCAATCAAGGTATCTTTTACCATCTCCTGAGCTTGTAGGACAATGAAATGACAGCAAAAACAAACAAGGAAAAGCTGCTCTCCTCTCTTGTGTGATTTCCTGCACCTTGGTTCCCATCAGATGAGCATGCCCAGGCTTTCCCTTTCTCAGACACAAGCCTTTCCTTGCACTCACGAAATGCACAACCTGTTCAATAAAGTCAATGCAGCCTGCAGATGCCAGCTGTGTATTAACCACACTCAGTTTACAGTATCTCCAGCACTACTGTAGATTTGCTTTCCCTTAACTGGCCACTTTATCACCCAGCTTGAACAGCACTATTCAAAATGCACCAATTGCATTACTGGACTTGTAATACATAACTGGACAATTTAAACCTGCTCTTTGATGTGCAATGCTATGATACCTCCTGAACTTTGCAGAATGCACAGGGAGTATGACATGTTGCTCTCCGATTGTATGATAATGATACAGAACATCCTGTTTTTAAATTTCTTTCAAGCAGCTGCTGAGTTGTAGAGGCGACAATATTTATGAAAGCAACCCAAGGAGATGAAATAATTTTATCATCTGTCTTTTGAAGAGCAGATTTTTTTTTTGGTCATCCCNNCCCCCCCCCTTTTATAGCATTTGCTAAAGGAAAGGCACATTATCAGCAATAGGGATCGTACATGATGGAATCTGATTGATAGGCTGTAATAAATGACATTATAATTCAACCAGTGGCTCCGATAAGGTAATCTGATATATCACAAGTAGAAGAAAGAAGAGGAAATATCTGCAGAAAATGATTGTAGCTTTTGGCTATATTGCTGTTTCTTCCACGCATCTAGCATAGAAATTGTGGCAGTGAATCAAGGTACAAAGCTACTTACATTCAAAGGATCAATCACATTTTGAGGAAGCTAAAGTGGTATTTTTAATAGGTCCATCACAGTGCGCCATGAATGGAGGCTGGAGTGCTTCTAAAGCTCAGTAAGGGATGGCGATGCTCTCCGGCATTAGGATGGCAGATGCTGGCTCAAGGCTGAGGGTTGTGTCAAGGCTACAGGAGATGGGGCTGTGCTAGGGTCACTCTTCAGCAGGGTGATAGGAATAGTAAACTTGCATTGAAACCTTTTCATGTTCCTCAAATATTGAAAACATACATGACTTTTCAGTAGTGAAGTACTTAATGGAAATTGGAGGTAGCACAGCAAGACCCTTTCTATCCTGTAGACAGTACAGTGATGACAACAGAACCTCCATTTTGGACTTTGGGGAAAGCAAGGTTAGCTCAGCTCTTCACTAAGTCATGCCTTCTCATTCTGCAGTTCCTTTTCAGGTGAAATGAATCCAAAGTGCTCTCACTATCATATCCTGCTTGAAGTTATAAAAATAAACCTTCCCCCTACTCCATGGGGACTGAAGGCAGAAGTGGCACATAACACTCAATTTTTGCAAAGCAATGTTAGCTTAGAATATATTACTGAATATTAAAACAAAAAAATACATCTAACTTGAGGAAGGAAAGAACACACTATTTGCCTTGTCACGAAGAACAGTAAAGCTGCTTTCTCTCTCCTTCCTACATCTCTACCATTTCCCCTTGGCTTGCTGTCCCTTCTCTTTAGTCAGTCAAGACATTTGCATGGTTCATTCTTCCTTCAAGCATAAATGCCCTTTTATTTTACATGTCTTAAGTATGGTATGTGAACACCTTTGCATTCACAAATATAGATCAAGGCTCTGCTCCAAATGCTACAGTCTGAACAAATAGCAGAGCAGAAGATCTACTCTTGCCCCTCTGAGGGTGGTAGCAGCATTAAAGAAACTAACCTCAGTCTTCAAGTCCATGCTCACCCAGAAATTTCATTAGCCAAAACCTCTCTTTGCCAAAGGTTCTCCCATTTGAGCTCTTCCTGAGGTTCAGGAACTGACACAGTTGTGAGTGGGAGAGGAAGCTGGAGGTACTATACAACTGCATGATCTGGCAGAGATACGAAGAAAGCATCTTTTGCCCAGGCTTGACTGCACCGCAGGTCAAAGGTATATGCGGTTGGTGTAATTTAGAGACCCTGAATCAAAGCTTCTCACTCACTGCTGCCTCACACTGCAGCTGTAATCTCATGGCTTTTTTTTTTTTTTTTGAGAACAAAATAATGACATTTTACCAAATTACACCACTTATCAAACTGCCCTGGTAAATATTCCTCACCACTCAGAGGTGTTGAGAGGATCATCCAAAGTTTCCAGAGAAGCACAAAACCCACAGCTGTAGATTGCAGAGTTTTGTCCTTTCTTAGGCAACAGATTCCTTTAGCATGTAATTTTGCACAGAACAGTTCACCTGCAAATCCCCCTCCATGCATTGGCATGTATTTTATTTACTACACAGACACATTTTGATCTGCTTGCTTATTATAACTTTGAAAACCATCAGCCCCAGCTGGACATCATAGTGTCTTCTGCCAAGACAGTAATATGCTGGCCTCCCGTGTTCCCTAATTGGGGAGGCACAGCTATCCTTATTAACCTCATTATTTTGCTCAGGAGGTATTTCATCTGCATCCTTTTCTTAAGGGACTATGGTATAGCACATTGCGTTCCTTATTCCTAATTCAGTTGCTGAAAACTAACTTAGAGTTTCCAGTAATAAAGAAGTCTCTTTTCATCTCTCCTCCATTTTAACGACCTGCTTTGATTTATATCAGATTCCTCCAGCAATTCAGTTTACCATCCTGTCTGCACTCCCACTACCGCTGTACTGGGCTGCAGGGATTTTTCCATTATACTTCAGAAGTCAAATGGCAGAATCAGTTTAATGGGGAGCCCCATAAATAAGTGCCTTGTGCTTCAAAAATCAGTTCAACGTGCATGGAAAGAGAACCGGACTGGAAGGGTGGGATGAAGAAGCTGAAGGTTAGAAGAGCATTGCAGATCACAGCTGCACAACAGCTGTGGTACCACCACCCAGCAGAGCTCGGGTCAAACTGATAGCGGTGACATGCACTGGTTGACTGCACCATTGGAAACCCCTTGCACTAAACCTGCTCCTAGTAGAGGGAATGTTACAAACCCAAACCAAAGTGACTTCTTTGTCAACAAACCTACCCCATTAGTGAAATCAGGGCTTTTCTTTCCTTGTGTTTTCCTAAACCATTCATCACAGTGCCTTTATACTGCAGCTGATAGGTTGCAAACTGTCCTCAGCTGCCTATCAAACTTAAAGAAACTTCATTATAAACAAAACAGAGCTTGCAAAACAAGATAGCACACAAATACAAAAAGCAAGGTGGGAGGAAAGCAGATCCTAAAAGTCACCAATTCTTCTAATCTAATATCTTCCTCTATTTCCTTTGGCAGACATTTTCTGCCAAAAAGTAATAATGTAAACAAATATATATCCCAGCCCAGACACATCAATTCTATTTCTCTGGGAGCTTTCTTGGGTGAATCTCAAAAATAACTAACTACATATACATTATTCTGCTATAATGACTCTGCAGAACAGAACTTCCCTTTTAATTAATTGGATTTTCTTATTCTTTGATATTCTGCAGCCTGATCAAGCAGTTAAAGACAAAGCTGTGTAATGTCTGCTACCCCAATACTCTTTGTTTCCCCAATACTCTTCATTACCCCAATACTCTTTGTTACCTCCACTCCCTGCAGTGCCAGGATAATTTCAGAAATAAAACCACACTGATCTGGATACTTTGCAGGACCTGTGAGCTTCATTAGGAGCTGCCATTTGGGAACAGAACAGTATTATCCTCATTTTACATATGGAAAATGGAAGCAAAGGATACTTGCCACATCCATATTGTAAGTTCATAAGCATATTGGAATTTAGCTTGCTTCTCAGCTAGACCACAAACACATGTCAGCTAGGTACATTCTATGCTGGACATGGGGAAGAAGATGGGGGTGGACCTCTCTGAAGACTTCTGCTTCGAGCTATGAGTCCATTCTTACAAGAAAGATTCCCATGGATGCTTTTATGTACCTTAAGTCAGGGAAGAGAATAAACACCATGAGACTCTCACAGAGCCATTCAGTTCTGAACATCTGGGGCAGGGGGACAGGCTGTCGCAGCTACCCCTTTTAGACTCAGGCTGTCCTCCTACAGTGCAGACTCCCACAGCCTGGGCCACAGCGTGTGACAGTGACAACAAGCACATGAGGCCAGCTGAGGAGCCACTCCGATCACTAATGAGATTTCTTCTGCCCTAAACTGGCACATGTCTAGAAAAGGAAAGGCAAAAGACTGTGGTCCAGATGCAACATCTTAAAGAGAAAATAGCTACAGTTGTGTGGAATAGGATGGCAGTTTGAAAGACATCTGTTTTTTGAATATAAAAGGGATCTTTATTTCTGCTTTAAAGTGCCCATAAAACCTTAAGGATCCATGAGAGGCTAGGATAAATGAAATAGACCTCTCTATAGCATATGCAGAAGGACTTTTTTTAAAGTGCATTTTTAATTATTGAAGTCATGAAAGTAGCATATTTATCACTGCAGCAGCATCCTCTCACCACAAGGATGTTTTTGGGGATGCAGTAAAGGGCCATTTTAGGTGCAACCCAATTTTCCTCTTTGGAGGCGAGTCCTTTCAGTGAAAGGAAACAAATTCCACCAGTGAATCAGCACATTTTTTTGGGCAATTTAAAAAGGTTTCCTAAAGGGCAAGTCAGGGCAGTAAAGGACCCATGCTAGCAACAATAAAACCACAAGACTTTTCCAGAAAGCAACAGCAGCCTTAAGAAACAAACATGGATGGAAGTTACTGTCATCACCTCGTGTCCCTGCAAATGGTCTGTGTGAGGATGAAGCATCACAGAGGACAGTCAAATTACTCAGCTGCACATCTGGGGCTGGCAGGAGGCTTCCACTCAAACCAAGCTGTTCCCATAAGCAGAGGAAAAAACACAACCTGGTTTCTTGCAGGTCTGTCTCTCATTTCCCCTAATCTTCCCACAGCAGCGATCACAACTTATTCTTAATGACACTTAATCAAGTAAAAGATAGTGCCCTGGTTAAGCTGGAGCTATATGAAGGCTGGCTGGCCAGCTGGTTGCCACGAAATGGCAAGTTTAACAATTTGGTTGTCCCTTTCTTCTCAGCATAGGAAGTAATTTCATTACGCGTCCAACATTCAGTTACCGATTTTCATGAAACCTGGCGGGGCAGAGAGGGGGGAATCAGTAGGTACTAGGAAGGAACTGATGGGACAGTACTATTAACAACCTTGCAAGCCTTATTCCTTTAGGAAATCTCCCTGAAAAGCAGCCTTGCAGATCTGGACACCACTGGTCTGTCATCCCACAATAGCTCACCTAACTCAGCAGCAGAGAACATGGTGTACTGAAGACAAAAAAGTCAACATATAGTAATCTAAGAATCAGTAGAAAGTCTATCCTCTTATTCAATAAATCTAGACCAAACAAGGCTCAGCACAGCCTTATCACCTGTGTCAGCAAGACTGAAGCTAATGCAGGAATCTTCATTTTTGCTATATGGATGCTTCCACGTCCTTGCGCAGGTGGCTCTTAAGCCTCTTGGTTCCTCTAACTATAAAATAAAGGTAACAATAGTTTTCATCTACAGGAGGTACAGTGAGTATAATTTAATTCAACTCTGAAAGATGTTGACATCTGCTGATAATGAAGTTCAGCAGAGTTTCAGTAAGCAGCTAGACTGGCCCAAGGAAACCCAGGGAGTCCGTGGCAGAGGAGCTGGAAATTCAAAGGTGATTCCCCAATTCAAGACCTTAAATGGAATATTAATTTTTCTCTTTTTTTTTTGAAAGAGAGAAAAACCACACCAGGCTGAAGAAACACATAGAAAACAAAACCCAAAATGACACAGACAAGAAATAAAAAATTTAAACACCGTTCCCTGAAATGCAAATTGTTCCTGGGCAAACAAAATAAGGGAGGGGGTGTGCATTCAAACCCCAGAACACTGAAGATAGTAAAGCACTTCCCTGCTCAAAACTAAAATGCTTTTTGAAAAGGTTTCATTGAACTCATTTATGGATAATGTAAGTTACAGCTTCCAAATGAATTTGGCATAAATATTTTATATGACACTACAATAAGCTTTGTGCAGACAGCCTAGAAAATGTGGGCATTTATTTGCCATCGTTCTGGAAGAATCAATCGCAATTGATCAGTTTCCACAGTCAAAGTGGCTGTGCTGTTTGTGTGCCTGTTGTTGATATAGTCACTGCTGTTGTTTTAGTTGAGCTGTTAAACTTTGGAAATGGCTTTTTTTGGTTGCACAAGTAGCAAACAGCAGTCACTTTCTTCATATCATCTATGGGAACATGCATACAATTTTGTAGAACATTAAGTGCCAGAGAAGCTTTTGAAGTAACTGGGACTTGATCTGAAACACTGCTGAGAAATCTCAAGACCATAAGGAATGAGGCCACATGCTTTTAGTTATTTCATAGGATGTTATTTATCCAAGAGGACCTTAAAGCCCCAACCAACACCTGACTCTCCCTTACCTCTGAGTACTGGCTTCTCTCAGATGGCTCAGGACCCCCTCCCGCTACGTGTATTACAGTAACCACTAGAGACTGCAACGGAGATCAGGTCCTGCTATGCTTTGTACAGGCTTCAAGCAACAATCCCTCTCCTCAGGACATTATAGTCTTAATACAGATGAGAGGAGGATGAAAAGAACTTCAGTTATCCAGCTTCAGCAGCTAAAGAACCAAAGCATTCAGACTGGCAACTGCCACTTGTTTCATCCAAGCACAACTGCATCAGGCCTGTTAAAATTAGGAGTTGCTGTCTCTGCAACTTACATGGAAGTTAATAAATCACCTATTTCAAAACTAACAGTTCAGCTGTCTTTGACATGTGCTCACATGTTGAGAGAGTCACTAAGAAGATACTGAGCGATCCTCAAGGTCTTCTCCACTGGGCTGGAAGGGTTCATACACAGAGCATAAGCACACACACCTACAGACCAGTGATGAATTCCTTGTTCTGCCATTGACTCAGAGCCAAGTGACAAATCAGGAGCAAAGCAAGGACAAAAGTCACAGGAATCCTTCAACTCTTACCCTCTTGTACTTCCTAGAACACACTTCCCTCTGAGCCTTATAAAATATAATTGCTTAAACAAGGACAGCTAGTTCTACATTTCAATTTGTCCTGGTAAGTGTCTAAGCAAAGAAATGTGAACAAAAGGAACCTGCCTTCAGCTTATAATGCCATCAAATTAAAAGTTTATGCTCTTTAAACGCAGCAATGCCTGTCTGATGATTCAAAAAAAAAAAAGTGGTTCTACAAGGGAAAAACACAGAGCATGTTAGCAGGAGTGGAGGTGGAAGCCAGGTGCATCAAAAGCAGTGAAACAAGCAGAAAGCGAACGAGTAAGAAGGCTTTGACTTGGCTGAGCAGGGTGTGATTTGTCACACTCAAATACATTGTTTTCATATGGGAACAACAGAATGTTTCAAGGGTGGGTTTTTTTTCTTTAAACAGGAAAAGATGAAATTTACCACAGACTATCGTTCTGAACCAGAAGTTGCAACTAAAGTCTTCATACAGGTATTGCTTCAAATAGTAAGTTTCCTCTGGACTTCTTGTCACTTTTCTACTTGTTCATTACATGGCAAGGACTACATTCGTTCCCAACAGATAACTGCATCCCAAAGGTTTTGGAAAAGAGTGAGGAGAGACTAACTACTAGAAACAACTCAGCTAGGAACATGGCCAACTTGTCCTCATGTGTAGTCTCTAAATCACTGCCTGTATCAGTGAAAGATTTGCTGGATGGGGCACCAGACACAGTCCTGATGCAGTAATTGCTGAACGGTACATTATGCTAGCTGTCAGATGAGATGATCTTGTTCATTCTGGCCCCAAAATCTCAAGATGCATACAGACTCTGTGGCATCATTACCCAAGATGCATGTGCTAAAATTAGGAAAAAAGGTGTTCTGATTGAATTCAACCTCAAGGCAGGCTAATTTCAGAAACTGTAGCTACTTACTATGAAAACATTTTGGTCTGGAAGTCTTACGAGATTCCAAATATCTTACACATTTTATTGCTGTATGGGCAAGAAATACAGACTCATCCTTTCAGTTTTATCAGCTGATGTTACAAACCGTAGAGAATGGTGAGAGCTGTGGCAGGGACGCAGTTCAAACTCTGCCACAATTTTGGAACTATCGGGGTTCTCATGCCCCTGCTGGAGATTTAGGTCTACTCATATTCCAGCTGAACCAAGCTGGAATCTTTACCAAGCTACTTATGCATTCCACTGTTCATTTGAATTGTCTCCCCTAATAGCAACAAAACAAAAGAAATAAATAAAACCAAGACAGACACAAAATAGAAACCACCTCAAGGATGAGCACCTTTCCCTGGCAACAACCTCATTTGCTTCTCCTCATTTATTAAAAACTTTTTATTTTTATTGCAGCATGACATTTAAAGGGAAAATAAAAGGCTTTTTATGTTGCTGCTGAGTTCCACTGCTGCCCACAGGGTTACTATCTGCATATGCAAAGAATCGAGAAAGAGCCTATAGACATTGTAATTAGTGGCACCAAGGACTCCTTCCAGCATACATGTAGTCACACCAGTTCTTGCAGCAGCTCTCTGGGCTCCAGCAGCCTTCACAAAACTAAAGCACGTAAGTATTATACCAATAAACCAGAAACCTGGCTTGGGATTATACCAACAAAGCATAAGCCTTGCTCAGGCTCTACACTGCAGCGATGCAAAGCTGCACTATCCAGCAGCAACACCTGGAGAACACTTACTTGCTACAGGACATGCACCATCTCCCAGAGGCCTTGGATTTGCCAGGGCATCTCCCTTAAGCTCTTCTCAGGGAGACTAACACCCTCCCTGCACCCCAGGAGGGAGAACAACAGCTCAAGAACATAGTGGTACCCACACAGACTCCCTGACCAATTGCTCAGTCCAGGCACACAACCGAAGGAGCACAGCTTGTTCCTAGGATGTCAGTTTGGAACGGGCTAGTCTCTCAATTAAACCAATTTTGGTTTCTGCCTGTAAAGTGAACAAGTTTGCTAAGATGAAATCAAAGAAGAATTAACATGGAGCATCCAGAAGAAATTTCCATCCATGACATACCTCTTTCATTCTCTGTGTCTGCCTCATTAAAGACGCTTCAATGAAATCTTTTCAAAAACACACAGCAGAAAAACAATGAAGTGATTGCCGTTTGTAAGGAAGTGGGATGCAATTAGCATATGAACATCAAAATGTTTCTGCAATCTCCATTAGCTGTGTGTTGTCTATATCTTTTTAGATTCCTGCTTTTTTTTTTTTTAAACAATTCTTTTCCAATTTCTACCCCTCGACTAAAGTCCAAGGTTTAAATAACCAACAGCAGGAAAACTGCTCAAGGGAATAGTCCCAAGCAGCACAAACTCACACTAGATTATACATGAGAGTTACTGGCCACCACTTCAGCATCACCAAAAATAAATACACTTTTGTTGGGTCCAGGTTCAAAATGATCCTCTGCCTGCTGTCTCAGATCAGACGTCAAACTTTGCAGCCACAATTCATGTGAGGACAAACCACTGATACTGAGCATTTACAACTGCAGTGCTCTGGTTAAAGGGACAGAATACGAACGTCAGACATATGAATGCATCCCTGGTAACGCAGTCTTAAACACAGCAATAATGAGGACCTTTTAACCACCTCAGCTCTATCGTATATTCTTTTCTTCATGTATTTAGGATTTCTAAAGCAATATTATTCCCAAGTCCCCGCTTATGTACCATATAAGCAGGTTACATGGGAGCTGTTCTGAAGATAGAAAAAACTGGGGCCCTGTGATTTTTAGCACCATTGAAACTGGTGCTCAGAAACCCTGGAGCACAGAGTATGGTTCAAGTAATAGCTAGAACAGGGAGAGGTGAATAAATACGTCACTATAGAGCCCTAGAAATACTGTAAACAGAAACAGACCCATAGTTCAACATCAGATTGAGAAATAGCTATTTCTACTGAAACCTGTTAAAGACAACAACTCAAGAGAGTTTTGATTTTCATGCTCTGGGACAGGTGACCTTCTGATGCAGTGCAACTGATGCAAAGGTGCTCTCCTGGGAACAGACACTGAGACTGGGTGACTGGGGAACACTCACAACCCATTCGTGCAGCCTGTGACTGCAGTCCTGTGCCTGCTTTGAGAAAGAGCAGACAACTCAGGCCAAAGCTCAAATGTACAATTATTCTGTAGCCTGCTGTTTATCAGGCCATTAAATAATCAATAGTTACCTTGTGAGAAGACTTCCTGCTTCCTCTATATATCTCATTCTGCGTGATCTTAGCTACCCTAAAGCAAAAGGAAGACACTTCTTTAGTCTAATTTGGCACATATGCCAGTGTGCCCCCCCTAGGCCCTGACATTTTAACTCAGGGCACACCAGATGGAAGGATGCTGACTGCTATGCTGAGAAGTTAATAAATATTTCCCACCAGACACCTGGGTTAATTTCTCTTTTCTCTGCAAATTAAGAACATTTCTTCTGCTCTGTCCACCACTTCCCCTGGTCAACCCACTGACTCAGATCCTCTCAGGTCAGGTTTAAACACAGCTCCTTAGTGCAGCTAGGCTCTACCGCCTGCACACCTCAGTGCCACCAGTGGCCAGGATATTGTTTCCTGTGCAAGTGCTTCACACAGCACCTGGACCACCCGTGTCTTGATAGTCCATGTGTGCCAACACCAGCAGAAACACCTGCCAACCTTTCATATTACTGCCAATAACTGCTTACTTCAGGCAAAGGCAATAATCCCTTGCAGCCATGCAGGAGATTTAACATAGGGACTTGCAGTGTTAAAACTACGTCGCTGAAACTAAAGAAATAACTCAGTACCAGCAGCTAACTAATACAATTCTTATAAAAGTGAAATGAATAGAGTTTCTCCTGCTCTCTAAAGGCTGCAAAGACAATCTACCTTAATGAAGAGGCACTGGAAAGCAATTCAAAGCCCACACAGCCCTGAAGTGCCAGAGCTCTGCAAGTGAGTTTCAGCCTGGGTGTGCTGCCATCTGAGCTCAGAACTATTCCTGCCCTCAGCAGCCCCTCGTCTCCCATTTTCCAAGCCCTGCCATTTCCTCTGGCTCTCTTCTGTTCCACAGTACATTGCATATTGTTGAAGTATTGGAGGCTGTGAATCCTGTGCCTGTCATGGAAGGTGTTCCCCTCTTCCCCAGTCATAGCCATAGGGAAGGTCATTTCTGACTTAGCTATGATACGTGTCTGAGAAAAGGTTAATAAATATTTATAGGCTAAACGCTCAGAGGTGCAAACAATCAAGTCTTTTGCAAATATCACAGAATGTGGTAGAGTCTATGCAGATCCCTGAACACTATCCAGCAGTGTGGGCAGATCCTGCTTTTGCTAACAAAGGAAGAACATTAACTGCAGTGACTTTCATAGGTTCTAGGAAAGTATCTTGCATCGACCAAACTCTCACCCTAAACATCAAAGCAATACTCTCTCACAAGCCTTCTGGCCAATTCAGCTACCACTGTTATTTATAACAGAGCAACTCCAAAAGAATATGAACAATTCCAGGACCTCACTGTACACTGCATGCACATAGCCAGCAAGGCTCTGTCCCAACTAGCTTGCAAACTAAATAGTCAAAAAGGGTAGCATTGCTCCAGTTTGCTAGTGACTTGCCCAAAGTCATACAGAGCCTTGTACTCATTTTGTGTCTCAGTATTTCACGCACATACTCACATTTAAACAGATTTGGTAACACACTACCTACCTCATCTATTGCTGAAGTTTTGGCTCCTGAAATATGTTCTGTACCTCCTGTTACGCACTACATTGGGCAATCCATGCATGTTCAAAAGCACTTTCTACCTCTGCAGAAAGAGTACCGTGGAGTCAAGAGGTATTGCTCCTTCCATCCATCACGTAATTGAAACAGCACGTCCCCAAAATTGCACAAAAATGCAGGGTGTGGTGTTTACTTTATTTGAACTTGTCATCTGGAGATTAGAGGTCTCAATTCTAATATGGACAATCATAGACACTGCAAAGGACAATGGTGATTGTACAAACATAAGAAAAAAAGACAGAGAAATTGCAGTTATTCAGGGAACAAGCAAAAAAAAAAACCAAACAAACTGTGACCTGGCAAGCGACCTCCCTCATGCTATTGTGTTCTCTGAGAGCTTCAAGTGTTTGTGCTATGGCTTAAATACTTACGAGATTCAGGGTCCACTTTACACTGAAAAAATACAATCATTTCTTGTTTTGTGCATTAATGAAAAGGGGAGAAATCAATCCGATCAGCTCTGGGAAAGAATTTTTAATGCAACATACAATAACGTGCTGTCACTGTGTGAAGACAAGCCATAAATAACATGGGAAAAGTCAGCAAAATCCTTTTCCCACTTGTTTGCATCTTAGGCCATGTACAGAACCATTGCTGACATCAAGAGATTCATTGGTTCCAACATGTATGTCCTGGGGCTTTTGAAATGGAGGACTTCTAAATTACTGCCGATTAATTGCACTATTTGTATTCCTGGTAGATCTAAAGTGAGATTTAGTTACTGAGTTTTTAAATGAAGAGAACAATTGTTGCAGCCTCTTCTGTGTCATCCCCCCACCCGGTCTAACTTATGTATGCCATTTATTTTAATTATTTAAACACATTTGAAATGCACAATAAACAATATACCTCTCAATAAGTGACATAAGTGCTCAGCAACTGCTTAGAGTGTTGGCCTCCCCTGCCAAATGGCTCTGTCCTGACTGCATTCCAAGAAGCCCTACTAGAAAAATAATTTGAGCAGGTATATTAAGTTTTTCCCATGAATTCCAGGAGCTGTCCCCAGTGCCAGAAGGAGCTAAAAGGGGTAGGGGGAGAAGACAAGAGTGCCATCCACATGAAACAGTTCCCTCAGTTCTTCCACTAAGTGTTAGTTGATAAACTGCTCACAATTACAAATGACTATGCGACATGAAGTACACTTGGATCCAAGTGTGTGCCACAGAGCCTTCAACGATCCCTGTCAGCATCACGTGGCACAGTCACACCAGGCCCGATTGGAAGGCAGCACCATGGGATCTGGCCAGAAACATGTAGGTGGAAACCCATTCTACGACCTCAAGTATGGGAGATTTCCATGCCATACTGGGGTCTATTGATTCGGGTGTGACTCCACACAAATGCTAAGCAACATCCATAGGAACCAATAACTGAAGTGGCACCCAGGAAAGATTTGGCATCCCAGAACCAGATCATCAGCCAGATTTGCCATCCTGCCTCTTGACCACTGCTATTACTTAGAGGCCAACCTCCCTCATGCAATTCCCATGTTCCAGAGAGCAGGCCCCATGCTAAAGACTAGCATCCCCTGCAGCAGTCTGACCCAGTGGTAGTGGACATGGAACACGCCCCATATTTTGGATGTTTAAGAGAGACAAAAGTGGTGACAGACACAGGGATGAATCTGACATTTGGACCACGGTCAAGAGCTCAATGAAGCCCAACAAAGAGTTCCTGTTGCACTGAGGAGGAGTTCAGTAGAGCCCAGACAACATAATCCCAGAAGCCATAATCCTCCGTGACAGACAGAAACATTCAGAATTCAGTTGTGGTTATTAACCTCCCGAAAGTCAATTCCAGCATTTTCCATAGAATTTTACTCTGAGGGCACACAAGTACTACACTCCCTACCTTTGGCACAGTATTCAGACCACTGGAAGACCAGGAGCCCTTGTTGCTGTACTACAGTGGTGTTGCTGGTTGTGAGGCTTGCTTTTGTTGTTCTTTCTAAGCTCACTTTTGGAAAAAAGCCAGCACTATTTGCTTCTTGGGCAGAGAATATAGAATTACTGTAAATTATATTGAAAAATTAAGATTCATTCACCGCTGTGATAATTGATCTCCCAATCTGTCTCCAAGAGTTAGCAGCTGGTAAGAAAATAAAATGCAATTTAAATTTTTATTTATTTAAAAAAACCCACTTTAATCCAAGCATGGCAACAAATAAGGGGAAGAGGAAAGAGCAAGCTTCTTATTTGCCAGTCCTAATATTAAATACTGATGATAAGAAAACAAAGCAAGAGATGATTGTACAGGCAATTTGAGAAATTCACAGTACAGCGGCATTAAGCACCACATGCACCACAGGTGGGTTTTATACCCTTACGAATAGTTATGTGCAATTGTATCTCAGCCCTACAAAAAAGGGATTATGGACAAGGACTTGCATGGAGTAGTAGCTCTCTATTGGGTGGTCACCTGGGGCTGACACTGTTAGAAGAACTGGTATTGATGTTGCCAAACCCATATTCCAGAAGTGACTCCAGGAATTCAACTCCTCTATAAAAGCCTCTGTAACTGGGCCTATCAAATTCACTGCTAAGGTTTGACTGTGTTCAGTTCAGGCCCCCAAAGAGAAAAGAATCAGACCCAAAATGTGGCATTCACGGCTGCTGTTCTCATTAAGCCTCTTCTATGTCAGTCCATGCTTAGATCACATCACACATTGCAGATGGAGACAGGATTTGATTTTTACATTGAGATTAGCTTCAAGGAAATGCATTTTTATCTGCTGGGAGTAGAAGGAAAGAACTCCATAATTCACAATAACCCAATAACTTACAAAGTGATCAGCCAAACAGTGTTTTCAGGTGGTTGAAAAATCTCATGCTGTCATCAGTAATAAAACAAGAATGATAATCCTCTTCCCTGGCTAAAGTGGACCATCAGGAGCAAAGGAACGGACATGTCATTAGAAATCCAAGATAATGGTGTAAGGTTGATGTGAAGATCCTGGCTGGAGCCAGCTCAGTCTGGCAGCCCCATTTGAAAGCAACAGATAAACACAAGCTCTTAGTAGTTGTCAACCCTTGCACATGCAATATAGAACATTGTTTACATTATTTCCCTCTGTCCCTCATGGGGATGAGTAGCAGTGAGGTTTGGAAGAATCTGGCACTTAAAGGAAGGTTTTGGAAAGACAGTTCTCCACTCAGCACATCAGAGGAGAAAACATAAGGCCTGACCCTGGCATTCAGTTCAATAAGTTAAACTGAAATGATTTCACCAGTAATTCATGACTATCAGAGGAGTATAATTCATCCCTGTTGTACTAGATGTTATAGCTGGAGTGGTAGTCTTTTCTAATTACAACAGTAAATAGCATCGTCAAAATAAAAAAAGAGCGCAGAGAACCCCAACTTATCAGCAGTGTCATTAAAATTAAGCCTTTCTGACAGCATAGTTAGGGTTAATGAGTCTCAGAATTCAAAATAATTTTCTTTCACACTTGTTCAGTGCTAGAGGCATTTGTACAGAATATCAGTGGGGTATAGCAACAAGAGGTGTTCACATAGGTTATATCCATGAGCAGCCAGGCAGGCCTAGTGCATTCATCTGTTCCCTACTGATCTTCATCTCCAGAAGCTAAACTGCCATCTTACTTGCACCATCATCCCTTTCTGGCTACAGTATTGTTACTGTAGTTCAGTAGGTTAAGATAATTTTTATTATTATTCCCACTATTTCTGATTCACATGCTAATATATCTAGGAGTTCAAATCTCATTTAGGAACCCACACAGCCGAGAGCTACACAATTCATTCCTAGGTTGCAGACATGCTAATGTACTTAGACTCACAATGAAGGGCAACTCATCACATGACAATATATTTTCTTACTATTAATTTTGTGTCATTGAAAGGCTTCATAGCAGTTGGTTAAGCTAACACATATTATTTGACACGTTGACTGCTTTTTATTGTTGTTCTGCATTTTATATTTCAATCACACAAAGTTGCCCAGGGCCTTACAGTAAGGCCTTTTTATTTTACAAAATCAAACAAAATTAATAAGTGTTGATCCATCAACACCTCTCCAACAGGCTTTTCTTCACCAACACTTTGGATGGAACTAGCCCTGCAAAACTGCTACTAAAACATCAAATTCATCAAGCCGGTCCTGAGCAAGAACAGCAGTGAGTGGGCTAAACAGGGGAATTAATTACTGCCTGAACAAACTCACATCACTTGAAATCACATCACCACAATCTCACCCCCTAGGTTCTTATCCTAAAGTTCCCAGTTCTGCTCTGTACCTTCTCTACAACTTCGGAAAAATCCCGTTGTGCCTCCAGCCCTCAGTTTTCCCATTGTCTGCAAGGCTTCTCAGAATATAAGGTTGTGACCACCAGTGCACACAGGGCTGTAAAACCAGGACCCTCATATCCAAGGACGACAATACACTTAACAACAGAAACCACAAATACTAAGAGTGAGGAGTTTTGCCTGGGTAAGGACACAGAAAACTGATCATCTTGTTCTGTTTATTTATGAGGTTTTATTAATGGTGTCAACAGGTTATTCTGACATTATTTCAGTGCTCATGCTTTGTCTCCCAAGTACAGTGACACCCGCCACCTAAGTGGCATCTGACATGCATGAGGTTTTCTTTTCTCCCCTACTGTACTCGAGGTGCCTGCGACAACAACCTGAAGTTAATTATCCAGTAAGGTCACTGCACCATGGAGTGCGGGGAAAAAAAAAAGAAGTCATTTCTCACTCCACTATTGCTATAAGGCCACAAGGTTAAACAATTGATGAAAAACCTCTGTGAGCTGTTTTCACCTTTTCCCTTGCAGAAGACCCTCATGCATTTGTGAATTCTGTATCCTCCACAAGCTGGACAGCATTTGGATAATGTTTATTACATCTTGGGGAGGTAATAAATTGGCAGCATGATACAAGATGCATCAGCATGACCACAGCTCACTCATACAACAGCTACAAAGAAGGGAGAAATGGAGTAAGAAAGCTTCTGAAAATTTATGTCTAACAGCCACTAAGCAAAGAAACCAGGCTTCAGGCAAAATCGTATTGCAATTTATATCTAACTAGAATTACAGCACAAGGAGGCTCCAATACCGGAAAGCATTTGAGTACCACCTTAACCATACACAACTACTGCTTCCAAAGAGTCACATCCCGTGGACAAGCTGTGGCCCCTCCCACCGACAATCTCTGAAGCACTTGAAAAATGCTGATAAACAGCACATCAAGCTAAGCAAACAGTAGGTATGGCTGGCCTGGAGCAGCACTGACCCTTTATAACAACAGCTCCTCCAAGGTTTCTGGCAGGATTTTGGCATCCTACATGCTGCAAGCAAAGAAAACGATCCAAGCATTGGTGTGCTCACCCAGCACCTTCTGATCATTAGCTCTGCAAGGACTCCACATTATTAAACAGAATTCAGAGAAGGTTTCTTAATCATTACTTATTACTATGGTAACACCAGGTAGTCAAACAGGATTATGCAAGGTCCTACACATGGCTGAGAGAGAGACATCTCCTGTCACTGAGTGCCTCAGAGCTGAACTTGTAAGTCAGTAAGCCAGGGAAGGGGAACAGAAAGAAAAAAAAAAACTAGCCCAGGGTTTTTCCCCACTAATTAGCAACTCAACAATTAATATTACAGAAGAACCTAGAAGCCCAAATCTTTCAGTGAGCCTTTGGGCTTGGTCCTGTACAAAACACAGGGGAGGAAGGCAGCTTTAATAAAAAGGTTTGATTGCAAATAAACCACATAGATGACTTTCAACTTCCCTGCTATTTAAGGTACAGGTAAGCAGCACAAGCTACCATAACCAAAGCAGTATGTGTGAGCACGCAGAAGATGAGTGGTCCCACAGTAACCCTTCACATTTAAGATCTCATCTTGCAATAAATGTAAAGTTTCTCATTCCTGAAACAGGAGAGAAGGAAGTTACCCCAAACCACATGTTACACCAGCTGACACCACTAATTTCCCCACATGGACATTCCCTTAAAGCCTAACCTTGGGTAGGATACTCTCCCTGGGGTGCACATTTGCGTCAGCATAGAAGTCAATCTACTGCTGTTATTTCTGGGCCTTGTTTTACACCCCAGCCCCCAAGCAGCACTTGTTGCATTATAGGGGTGGGGGGAAATAAAAACCCTTTTATATCATTACAAGAAAATGATCAGATAATCACTCAGCAGGTAAAGCAGAACATATAGGTAAGGGCTGTTCTCATCATCGCTCCTTGAAGCATCTTGTCTGTATTATTAGAAAATGATGTAGTTGTGCCAGGCTAATTCATATGGATTGTAATTTCAGGACATAAATTACCCCATCATGTGTACTCAGTACAGAGGGACAGCAGCAGAGATGCTAAATGTTTAAACAAATTTTAACAAGCTTTTTCTCTCCAGCCTCCTGCCCCCCTTTTCTCATCTGCTGGTAGCGGGGTGGGGAGGAGAAGGGAAGACAGAATTGTTGGAAGCACACCCCAGCAGCAGGGGAGACAGTGCCTTGTGAAGGGAGTCAGCCTGGACACAATTTTCAAAGTGAGTGAGTGGCAAGCGCAGGGTTTTGAGGTGGAACACCCAGCTGAGAACTGCTGATTTTCAGAACACCCGTAAGAATGCAAGGGCTCTGAGACCAGAGGCCCTTTGTCAAATTTGGCCATGATCATTCACGGGTTTTAAAGCAATTGGGAATGCAGCAGAGCTGCTGCTACAAACACACTCTGCCTTTAGACAAACCTCCTCTGTTACACAGTTATAATGAGCCCGTAAACCTCATTAAATTTCTACAAGTCATACTGTCGTGGTTTTGGTTTCAGCTCAGTCGGTAACAAAGCACCACGAAGCTGCTCGCTCACCCCCCACCCCCTCGCCTGGCCACGTTGGGATGAGGAGAAAATCCAAAGGCAGGCTCGTGGGTCGAGACAAGGACTGGGAGGGATCACTCCCCACTTATGGTCACGGGCAAAAGACAGGCTCAACTTGGGGAAGGAACTAAATCGATTTAATTTACTACAAATCAAATCAAGGATATTAGGAAGGAAAACCCAACCTCAGAACACCTTCCCCCCACCCCTCCCGCCTTCCCGGCTCAACTCCATTCCCGGTGCTTTCTACCTCCTCCCCCCCGGCGGCGCAGGGGAACAGGGGATGGGGCTTGAGGTCAGCTCGCCACACCTCGTCTCTGCCGCTCTGTCCTCCTCAGGGGGAGGCCTCCTCATTNAGCGTGGTTTTTACCATGGAGTTACGGCCATCTTCGGGAGCCTCCGCTCCACCGTTCACCCCCATGGGCTGCAGGGGGACAGCCTGCCGTCTCCCCACGGGCTGCAGGGCCATCAGCCTCCTCAGGCGCCCCCTCCTCCCCCTCCTCCTTCACTGACTCCAGTATCGGCAGAGGTGTTCCTCTCACATTTCCCAACCCCCACACTGCCGGTTCCCCTTCTTCAATCTGTTCTCCCAGCGGCACTGCCACCGTCACTCCCTGTCTGGGCCAGAGGCGGATCCAACTCTTTGGAGCCGGGGGAGCTTCTAGCAGCTTCTTACAGGAGCCACCTCTGCAGCCCCCCTCCCCCACCACCGAAGAAAACTCTGCCACACAAACCCATAACACATACTGACCCACAAACCAGGGCCAAAGGGTTCTGAGCAACACTTGAGCCCATCCCACCACAAAGGAAGGCTCTGACAAAGGAAGAGCATTAGATATAGGTACCCCTTTACTACCACTGTTATTTATGAGTCTACATTTTTTTACTGGTTTGTATAGTAAGGAGTTGCAAAGTGCAGATATACATATATATTTATTACAGAAAGCTACGTCCTAAAACATTCCAGGTTACCTCTTGGAACTTATTCATAGGTTCTGTCATAGGGAGACTAGTTTAATGGTGCAAGAAATATGTATATAAAAAGCTGCATACATTCTGCTTTCCTGGTGATAGAGATATTATGGTCCATCAAGTAAGTAAATTAATTTAGTACATGTGGAAGAGGAGGACAGAAGCAAAGGAGAATTCCCCTTGTGAAACTCAGTATCCAAGCACCAAGCTCCTCTTTTCTTATCTACTACCCTTGTACAGCTTCCAAGAGTTTTCTAGAGTGGCCAAAACATCTACACAAAGTGTTTAGAAGGCTCTGGGAAGGATGGACAGCACCTCTTCTCCCTCAGGTTTGAATGGTCAAATAGCTTTTCTTCCTTACATACCTGGTACCCACCCCCAACAATTAAATGCAGGGATTTCTCCACCCCAAAAAGGCAAATGTTGCATTCCTCCCTGCTACCTCGCCATCACAAAACATGCTTACTTCTCATGCTCTAAACACACAGGGATTATCTCTATCTGCCTTGCATCTTTATTTTGGAGATGGTTCGCTTCCTTCAACTATTTCTCACCATCATCTTCAAAGCACATTTGGATGCCAAGAACTCTTATCAAACAGCTCTGTTGGAAACGGTGCTTGAACAGTCCCAAGCCAGAAAGAACATCTGTGGATTGCAATCTAAATCACAGATGACACAAAGACTAAGAGGGCGGGTCTGCATTTTCCCTTGCCTTGGACATCATCTCCTAGGTCCCTTTCAAACTACCCATGTGGGCAGGCCAGAGTATTCCTGTGGTCACTATCACCCATTCCTAAATGTGAGGCATGACATCAGCATAAGTAAAAGAATCCTTTGGAACAATATCAAAAGTCCTTTGCCATTAAGTGCAGTAATACCTGGCTTTATTCAGAGCAGCAGAATGGCATGAAGGGGTATTGCTGCATTTCAGGTATCCCATTCACTATTTAAGAGTCTTTACTAGAGAAATTCAGAGGCATCAAAGCTGTCGGCAGCTCCTTTAAGCAGCCTTTTTAGCCTTCACTGTATCTTTGGAACAAGATATAATTCCCAAGAAGCACAGAGAGGGTGAACAGCAGCAACTTTTAAACAAACCTCGAGTTGTGACTATATAGCCTTTGGCATTTCTTAGACCTATTCTCACTCCCTTCCAACACCAGTACTTTGAGCAGGGAGCATTAAAGGGGATGACAATCTGCGGCTTTGCATAACAAAAACACCATTTACCTGAGCAGTGGGGGAAGGAATCTCTTTAGGAAACCAGATAATCCAGAAACTAGTGCTAATAAGTTATTGACGTTCCTACAGTTCTTCCAGTACCAGCTGATGGCTCCCGGTAATCATTTTGCTTCCATATTCACAGAGTCCAGCTGTGTCTCTTTGAAAAAGCTCATTTATGGCAGCTTACGATAATGTGATATTTTAGCAATGTCAGCTTTTGCGCAAGATATAAAAATCCTCCAATTTATTGCCCCTTGCTCCCAGTGCACACAAAAAAGGGAAAGAAACCCATAAGAGTGTGTCTCATTCACATTTATGTGAACATGACTCCTCTTTCCTGTCCTCCCCACGTTTGTATCAAGTTCCCTGCAAGCACGGAGGAACCACATGCCCTTTCTGCTCTGTTAGAACCGTTTAGCTTTCATAATGCTTCACCAGGAAGCATAGATGAAGTACAGATGCAGCAGGCAGGATGCTAGCTTAAGAGCTGTGAAATGTTATTTCTGCTCCTGTCTCTGACACCAGCCTGCTCTTTGTCCTGGTCAAGTCACATAACTGTATTTATGATTCTGAGCACAACTGGTCAGATCTACATGGCACTACATGACACAACTGCAGCTGGAGTTGACAGACCACAGAGGCTTTAAATTAGCCAGCTTGAGCACAGCTAGCAGATTAGTGTTTGGAAGCATTGGTTCTAAGATTTAGATGGGTGATATTCAGGGCAATTATCCAAGCTGCACTCCATGTTAGCAGATGAAGATTCAAGCAGCAGTCACCTCTAATAGCACTGCAGGCTACAAGTTCTTTGGGACCTGAAGTCTCTCATTCTGCGTCTCCAAAGCACCTGGCATAACAACATGTTGATCCAAGGAGGGTTTCCAGGCAAATATCCGATACTAATTAAAAAGATGAGCAAGCCAGGCCTTCAGCTCTATAAATCAACATCTCCTGGTACTACTATGCAGTCAATATACACCAGCTGAGTATCTGTTCCTTAATATGGCTAGTGACACTTCTAACACCAGACAAACCTGCTCACGGGTAACCCCAAAACACATGCACTCACTGTACCAGTTAAAACAAGTTTTATAAGTGCGGCTAGTGCAGAACAGACTGAGCACTCTTTGAGCTAGTGGCACTTGGAAAGCACCCATGTAACTTGGGAAAGTCAAGAAAGGTTTAAAAAGTACTAAAGAAGTTCAGAGGGCATGTGTCCCTGAAAGAGGGCATAACATCTGCCATGCCAACGTGGGCACATTAATCTCCACCCTGCAAGTCCAGTGTCATTCTACCTTAGGTGCAGCTGATTTAGGAAAACAGAAAGACTTGTACTTTTGATAAATCCTGCCTAAATAAATCAAAACTGGGCCCTTTTGCCCTTAGAAGCTCAGTGTTTTCTAGAGAAGTGAAGACAGTTTCTTGATATAATGCCAGCAGGGAAAAGGGGGGCAGGGAAGACTTTCTGGAGTTGGGAGGGGAAGGAGAGAATAATAANCCGGCCGCTGCACTAAAGCAGTTTTGAATGGTAGAGCCCTGTAGGGACTCCGAGGGGGATCACATCCTGTTAAAAGTTCATATCTCACAGCTGATCCTTCAAAGGTTAGGGCAGCACATTTGCTAGGAGATAGAATGATAACTTCGTCCTTCAGACTAAAATAAGAGTTGAACATATTCTCATTCAAACAAGAGCAGAATTTACAGGATAAAGCGTAAGCGGGTGTGAATGTGTGCATTGGAGAAGAAGCAGATTACAAAGTCCACAGAACATCACTACAAGGATCACAGAAGGTACTCTGTGTCCCAGAGAGTATGCGCTCAGGAGCTGGGCATTGCTTCACCTACTGGGCTGAAGGGGTACAAAAACCTACAGCAGGGAAAGCTATATTTGGTTACAAGACACTGCAGTTCAGGGGAAGGGGTTCAAAATACAGTGTATGCAAGACAAGCTGGAGGAGGAACAGCCAAAGACCTCAAATCACTCTGTCCCAGTGAAAACAGCAGGGGAGAAATCAATAACCAGAGCAAGAAACTGTAATAACAACTGACATTTATACAGCACCAGATACCCAGGTGTCCCCAAACACCTGACAGATATTACAAGCTGAACTGATTTACAAGCAGGGGATCTGGCTCCTTGCAGAACATTGATTCCCACACCTAAGAAAAAGGACTCCTGTGGATTTTGTGGCAAGCTTCACTCATTACTCCCTTTCAGAGGTGAATGTCCTGATACTCTGACCTTCTACATCTCATACAATTCAGCATAGAAATTCCCTCCACCATGGACAAGGCACCTCACATTCAGGGGAGGCAAATGTTTGTTTTGTATGGCTGGACAGAAAGCATCTGAATATTGTGAGGACAGACTCATAAGCATCTCCACAGTGCTCTGTCCACCTCGTAGTCTCCTCAACCCTTCACATCAGGACTCCAAGTTAATATAAAGCAGTGTGATGCATAGACAGGAAACTATTTCAAGCAGCCCCTAGTCATGGATTTGCCTTTGACACAGATACACAGATACGCAGCAGAGGCAACAACGACATTTTGAACAGGGTGTTTCCTTGTCTTTACCTCAGCCTTGCATTTCTTTGACAAAGAGGAAAAATGAAAGTGGGAGAGGACACAAGAATGAGATTCAAAGGCCTAGTCTACACCCCACCCCAACCACCATCTTGTAGCTAACAAGGAAGGCACAGGTCCAATGGCACTAGCCACTCTAGGATCCCAGATGCCCGTTAGGCTTGCGGCACTCAGACTTATCACAGCCCCTGCAACTTCACATGACACTGCCATGTCCGCCTGCAGCAGGTGATCACTTGTCCACACTGGAGTCCAAACAGGTCCAGCAATAAGGAAGAAGTGTGAGAAACCCTTGTAATGTAGAAAAATCTGAAGAGCAATACAGAATCAGGCTCAACATCAACAGGAAAGGGCTGCTGCTAAGGGCACACAGCCTGCTTCACATCTTACCTCCTCAAGGGTCAGTTCACACACATCAGAGCAGAAGGTTATTAGAGGAGCAGAAGTTTATTACAGGAGCTTGCAGAAGGCAGAGCCACTGTGCAAGGTGCTGTACTTTACACATAGTAAGAGACTCTCACACCCAATGTATGGAGTCCCAAGCCTCTAAGACATCGCACCACTCCCTTCTCTCCCCTTGCACTACAAGCACTGCTTTGGAGTGGGACTTCAATTTAATATCTAACATAGAAACACCGCATTTCTGCCTTTTCTTCACATCTTAGAGCTGATGCAACTGTTTGCTTCTAATAACAATGTAAACATATAGGGATTTTTTATTATTATTAATAAAAAATTCCTTGAATTTTTCATGTGAGTTTTCATCTCATGTTTTCCTCCTCAGGGCATCCTACCCATACCGCACAACAAGTGTAGGAGGAAGCAAATGAAGCCAGTGCGATGAGCTAACTGGGCTGTGAATACCAGCAGAATCACCCTCCGCACTCAGAAGCAGCACAACTGCCTCATGCAACACAGAACCCGAGATAAAACAGCAATGTCTGCAACTTCTCACTACTTTTCCTTTCCCCGAATGGACACTCTTTTTGATCCCCCAAGTTTATCCTCCTCTCTGACCCTTATGACATTGCACAGTTGTAGCTTAAGTTAGCACAACACCACTGATTTCAGCTGGTGCCAGCTGTGGAATCAGTCCTTTCAAAGTCACCTGTGAACTTCTTCATGCAGAGGCAACTGCTCCTTCTATAGATCACTGATTTTCCAATTAAATATGCAAGAAAGGTGGGAAGTTCTGTGTGGGGATACCGAAAGAAAAGCAAAACCAGACATCCAAACTTTCTAAAGGGCTTCCTGAATTCCCACTTCACATTTCTCCCTCAGAACATCAATGCTGATGATCATCTCTGCCACTCTGGGATGTGTGACAATTCCTCTGCTGTTTCAATAAGCCCTGGGAGAAGAGCTGAGGATAGATTTGCATGCAATTGCTGCAAAGTTTCAGTTCACTACAGCTTGCAAATCACAAAAAAGAAGCTCAATGGGAGGTTGTTGAGACTGATAGGACAGACAACACTCCTCCTTTCAGGCAACAGATGTTTGCAGGCCTTGGGTAGTTTCAAATAAAGAGAAAAATTGTTCTAAATTCTTCAGTAATACTTCTTTCAGAATCAGTTTCAATCCATTAAAGTAATCAGTTTGGGTTTCCAACTGCAGCTAGGAATTTGCAGTAAACCAAGACACTGGGAACAACCCTCAGGAAACAGCAATAGGAAAATCCTATCGCAAAGAATGTCACCTACCAAGGGGTTTGCACCTAGCCCCTACAAAGTCTGAAGGATATCAGAGTGAAACTTCCTCAGCTAAACCTGCTGCTGTTTTTCTGATTAGTGCTAATGTTCTTGCTATATTTGAGCTCTTTGGGTATAAACAAACCTGGGTTAAGTTTTCTAGTATCATAAACAAATAATTGTGGGAGGAAATTAAAATCTCACTGGTATTTGTTCAACATTGTAAAAATGACTTTGTCAGGCCTAACAAGCATAATTAGTTCCACTGAGAAGCTTTTGAGTTCTACATGGGAACACTAGAGCTTGGTTAAACACCTATCGAGACATTGTTTGCCAACTCGGATTTTTCAGCTGCACAGGCTGGGTGACTCAGCAGGCTTTTCCCAATTCACCAGTGTCGTGGTTTCAAGTCAGCTCAGTCGGTAACAAAGCACCACGAAGCTGCTCGCTCACCCCCCACCCCCTCGCCTGGCCACGTTGGGATGAGGAGAAAATCCAAAGGCAGGCTCGTGGGTCAAGACAAGGACTGGGAGGGATCACTCCCCACTTATGGTCACGGGCAAAAGACAGCCTCAACTTGGGGAAGAAACAAAAGCAATTTAATTTACTACCAATCAAATCAAAACAAGGGTATTAGGAAGGGAAACCAAACCTCAGAACCCCTCCCCCCACCCCTCCCGCCTTCCCGGCTCAGCTCCTTTCCCGATGCTTTCTACCTCCTCCCCCCGGCGGCGCAGGGGAACAGGGGATGGGGGTTGAGTCAGCTCACCACACCTTGTCTCTGCCGCTCCTTTCCTCAGGGGGAAGATTCCTCACTCGTCCCCTGCTCCACCGTGGGGTCCCTCCCACGGGAGACAGTCCTTCA
>VYZV01015913.1:387399-407343 GCA_013401275.1 Pandion haliaetus | reverse complement strand
ACCCCCACACTACCGGTTCCCCTTCTTAAATATATTTCCCAGAGGCGTTACCACCGTCACTCCCCGCCTAGAGGCAGGTCCGACATTTTGGCGCGCGGGTCCGACATTTTGGGGCAGCGAATTCTTCCAGCAACTTCTTAAAGGGGCCGCCTCTGCAGCCCCCCTCCCCTGCCACCAAGGAAAACCGCGCCACACAAACCCATAACAACCAGTCACACAGTAGCAGTCCCTAAACCCCCCAAAAGCACACAGAACATTTTTGCCAGCTTCTAGTACCTAGAACAGGATTGGGATGAGGGCACATGCTCTCCTTACGTTAAAAGCTCTGAACACAAGAGACACTATGAAGAAAAAGCAGCATGGAACCTGATGAAGAGTCATGTAAAGGAGCTTAGATGGCAAGCATTATGCAGACAGTCTTGTCCCAAGTGTTAACTTCATACAGCGTTAACTGCAGGAGTCAGGGCTGAGGTGGTGGCAATGACTGTACGCACTCTCCATCTGCTCCAAACAGCCTGAATTTTGGCTTTTTAAGTTTGCTCCTCGGTAATGTGGTCTCTCCAGTTGCTACATGAGACCAAGGGAGACCTGCCATGACTCACACTCCCCAAAGCCTTGGCAGTAAATACCCGCCAGTCTGAGAGGATTTACTAGTAACACGCTAGTCCCCAAATCCCACTTGTTGAAGTTTATTGTCATGGCAAATCTCTTGTGCAAAGGTAAATTGTTGTAGCAACAGTTTGTCAAGCTTTTAACTTCACAAGTTTTATATTCTCCTACCCACAGGCTTGTCATCTCCCATAATGGAGCTTAGCAAGATGTCAGAGGCAAGCAGCCTCTGCCAAGGTTATCTGCAGAGCTCCAGTAATGTACCAACCTTCCTCTCCTGTTCTCTGAATTCAAACACCTAGCCTGCTTCCCTCCAACATTATACATTCATTGCAGACAGTTTTGCATCTTATTTCAAAAAGAACTGAAAACATGTTACAAACAAACTTGCTGCCAAACAAATTCCATAGTCTGTGGCACAGACTAAGTGTGGCATATCTATCCTTGGCAGAAAGCTAGGATGCAGTCTTCAACAGTTTTGATCAAGCTTTCTTTTTCTTACCCATTATGAATTTAGGTTCACAAGAAAACTATTCACAGACACCTGCCTAAATCCAGATGTATTTTGACTGTTCCACATTTATGACGGTGGCACAAAGATTACAAACCAAATACGCACACGAACATCCTAGGAACATAACATACCCAGATGATGGGGAGTTCCTGCGAAGCCTAGTTCGTACCAGTTACTCATGCTAAAAGGGCAAAGCTACTCACCCTCCTGTCCACTTTATCCATCTCGCCATGCAAAAAGACATTAGAAACATCTTACCTTTGGTTTACCTGCTTTGTCCCCATGTACTGAGCTTGGAGTATTATAGAGACATTGCATCAAACATTGACAAACCTGAAGCACTCAAACCTTTTCAAGGCTTCAATAGAGAGTTTAATAGCCCAGAGTAACACTTTAAGCCAAGGCTGCTGTGTGAACTGCGGGAACCCCAGCAATTCTTAAAATGCTGAAGTACTACTGACAACACTGCTGTTTTAGCAGCACAAGGGACCTTGTCACAGTCTCATCTCATGTTGATGGAGACAGAAGAACACAAAGGAGATGCATCACTTGCCAAACATGCTTCAACAATCCCTTCTCCAAAGTTCTTCTACTTATCACACAGTAAGAAACCCATTTATATAAACCAAGGTCCTTTTCAGGCAGTAACATTAAAATGATGAGCTATTCTGAATAGGCCCAAGGAGGATCGACATTTAGATTCAGATTTGGGCTTTTCCAATAACCCTGGGTACTTTAGTGCCAGTTCTATCTTGCCCTCATATTTTTACATCTGAGGGGCAGCTCCTCTGCAGTATTTCCTGACTTACACTCAGTGAAATGTTGAGATTTAAGGCATTGGTTCTATTGCCTCTAGAAACACATTACTACATTGCCGAGTTAATAACATCCAGCATTAAACCCAAAATCCCAGTCAAAAATGCACATACAAGGCACCTTGTAACCCACTGTCCTATACCTTATATCTCAGTCTCTTTACCTTGATAAAAACCTTAACATAAGACAGTAGAGCATCTATAAGAACTTGGAACTCCAGCATTGCAGGCCCTTCCCCCCCCAGCTTTTCTTACACAATGAATAGTTCAGCATCAATTCACAAAGGTAAAACAGATACCATTGCCTTATCCCTCAAAATACCAGTTTCCTAGACCTTCTACAACTGTCTTCACTTAGAGCAGCAACTTTCTTACATAATCTCAGTCCAGCCTCTTTCCTAGAGAAATGACCCCATAGGTCTCAATCCCAGATAAGCTGCTTCATTACTTCCATGAGGAACAGGCGATCTTCACCCTATCACCTGGTCCTACTTCTCACAGGATCTTATTTCAGTACAAGCACCTTGGGATAATTACAGACAGGGAATGACAGTAAAGACAGGCAAATAACCTAAAGCCAAGCTCAAAGAGACTTCATTTGCTGCAGACCTTGGTGGTAAGGGTAATACTATCCTGCTTTGCTAGCAATTCACACAAGTATGGACTATGGGAGGTTTTAGGCCAAGAAAGATGCTAATGCCATGTTTCCTAATACTGCAAACTGTTTAAAAAGTGTAATCGTGCTAAACCTAGAAGCCCAGGAAGCATGAGATTCACTGCAACCTAACACAAGTATTTTTCTGAACACATTTTTAATCTGGCTTCTCACATTCCAGCTCCTTGCCCTGTCCAGTGCATGACAAAGCCCTGCTTACTCCCCTTGGCAGAGAGGCTAAGGAGCCCAGTGAAGGCTGAACTAGCATAAAACTATCCTATGGTCCTTCCTAACGTTTTAGCCTTGCTATCCTTTTTTCTGTGGAATTGCACAAGGAAAAAATCCCCATTCCACAGGTTTTAGTCGTTTACTGTATGTTCAACCAACTTTTAATCAGAATATCATACAGCTTGCAGCCAAACACCTTAAAATACTTTAAGCTTTTTATAGCTCTGCTGTTACCACTGTCAACCAAATTTATAATCTCAAACAACTAAACCAGATCATTTTGACAAGAATTATTTTCCATGAAACTACACAGACTGTCATTCGCTACGTTCAACACATGCGAAAGGTGCAAAGTCTCAGTCCTGTTTTAGAGAAAAGAAAGCTGGGCATAGACGCTAAGCAACACAGAAAAATTTCCCAGGAAAATGGTAGCAGATCTGGAAATTGAGTCTTGGTTCTGTTCTGCCCAGCTTAGTGCTTTAGCTGCAATATCTCTGGCCTTCCAATGCAATCATCTCTATTTGTATTTTAAAGCAGTCATGTTTAAGACCATATCTACAGTGAAAGACCAGTCTTTGTTTTCTTGTTTGTTGTAATAATAATGTAATGCACACATACGTGATACAGTGAAACGGTAGCTCTGTTGTAAATTGGTCTACTGTGAGCCAGACAATATTTACCTGCTACTGCCAGACTCTATTCTACACCAGTCTGCAAGTCAAAATTCCCCAGCACAAAAGCACAGTTTAATACCAAACAGAAACGGTTATGTGCAAAACACTTCCCATAAAGTTTGATACTGCTGGAGTGGCAAAGGGAGCAGCCCTCTATGTAAAGCCCAGGGAATTTAGAAACAGAGCTGTCTAGTTACAAAAACCTAATTAAACTCCGATCCATCTTAATATTAAGCTCCTTAAGGTAGGAAATTTTATTTGCTGTGAAGCCATGTAACATAAGGAAGACATTCTTACAAAGCAGGAGAACCAGCGAGGCCTAGACCTACATCTCACAACTGACTGCTAAGACTGACTGCTGCTTTTGCCCATGGCAGGGGATTCTGCGAGGTCTCTCTCCCACTAAGGAACCCCCCCAAAAAGGGTAAGCATCATGTCAGGGGATGCAGATGCCTGCTGTCCTCTACCACTCCAGCTTCCAAGGTCCTGTTAGCAAGAAGATTCTCTTTGGTACTTCCAATCTTCAGAGGAATTTCACACAGGCACCTTTTGTTTCACAAGCATATTTACACCTCCTTGAGTTGTAGCCTCAAACAGGCATGTGTTCCCTGCCCGAGAGACCAGAACTAGAACCTTAACACAGGCTCTAACTTAATATCTTCCCTTCCTTTTCTTTCTCTGTTTTTTAATCTTTTCTAGCTCCATGCTAGATTTCTTTCCTGCAAACACCCAATTTAGATTGCATCAGGAGGAGCTAACAAAAAGTGCTTCACTGTCTTGTCAGCAGATTACAGAAAGCTCTCTCATTCAAGTTTATCCAATTGGAAATGGAAGTAATTGATGTGAACTTGAAAAATATATGATTTGGAAGAGGGGGGTGGGAGAAGCTTCTCACCAGCATTGCTGTTCCACCCAGCTTGTACCTCAGTCAATCACACAGGGCTGGTTAATCGGTAGCTCTATTAACACCTTCCTTTCCTGCATTTACTTCGGGCACAAGAGCCACCAGGAGGGAAGCTGATATGAGAACGAGGTGTATATACGCACATGCTGCAGTTTCTTGTTTGTCACTGGTACCTGAAAATGAAGCCGCAGTGAAGGAAAAACAAAATATTCAGTTAAGAGAGTGGATGGTGACTCTGCTTGCCTGAGCATGGCTGTTGTCTGGGGAGGGGAGGACTGCAATGAGGTACACGTTCCTTGTCCCTAGTTCACAGCCTCCTCTTTTGACAGCCAGAGCATCACTTTGAAAGGCAGGAGCAGCAGGGAAGATAAATGTGCGAAGGGCACCTCTGTTCAGGAGTGGTAACTCCTAAGGAGGGCTGAAATGCACTGCTGCATGCTTGAAGCATGAAAAATGTCTAAGCAAGGGTATCCAGCCCATAGCTGCACCGTAAACATCTGTTACATTACAGTCAGGAGATGGTAACAAAAAGTCACAGCACAAGGGTCTTGACACTTCTTCCACATCTCCCAGGTCAAAACCTGATTCTGAGCCACAGTAGTAAAATCAGAGCCCATTTGCTCAAGACATACAAGTGCCTGAATATGCAGGTTAACATTCTGACACTTCCTTCATGCAGCCTTCCACCATCTTATTAAAAACTTAATTACTCTGCACAATTGCCATTTCTTGTACCAGAAAAACAACCTATATACAGCCCCGCTCAATTGTGCGGTGTTACAGAAGTGTAAAGCAAATTATTAAGAAATATTATTTGAAGTTATTATTTATACTGTGGCAGAGACCCCAGGTGAGCCAAGAGTCCAAATGTAACAGGTGTTGCACATATTTTATTTCAATTAAATACTGTAATAGGGAGACCAGCCCAAGGGTAAAGGGAGCCAGATGAGGAAATTGTATGAAAAACACAAATAAAACATATCACAGGTTCATTCAAGTGAGGTTCACAGGAGCTTGGCTGACTGGTCCTCTGGGCAGCGCTCTCTATTAAGGAAAAAGGCAATCTGTCCTCATCAGAGAAAGACCCTCAACAAAGTGACATTTTCTGCTGACAGCATGGCCAGCCATGACTTTCACTGAAGGGGAAGTTGGAGGTCTACCACCACCATCTCAGATGAACCCCTGCAGGTTTGTCTGAGACTGTGTAGAAGTGGCAAGAACTGAATTCAGGCAACTGCTGTTCAACTAGAAGAGGGTACAACTTGTCAGCAACAGCAAGGTGACAGGTCACATGAGGCCATCAGTAGAAAGCCTTTGGCAGGGACATTTTCCAGGTAGATTTTTAATTTTAGAAAGAAAAACAAACAAACAAACAAAAAAGGACTACACTAGAAGCTCTCTGCTACATGGCCAATGCAACTACTGGACATCGCTTTCTAAAGGCAGCTCACTTAAGAATCCAAGAAACTAGTCTCTCAAAACAGAAATAATTGCTTTTTCTCCTCAGCTCTGCATTATGGAGTCCTGCATCAAATCAAATAAACAAACCAGTTCAAACTCCATACCCACACTGCCAATAAAGCTGTGATACTTTACCTTGGGATCGAGCAGTTCAGGATGGGAAGCAGTATCTACCAAAGATGACACTGATTTGGGGAGAAATATATTAGGAACAGTGGAAACATGACACTAATATCTGCCCGTCCTTTTCTTTTAAATTAAAAAAAAAAAACCAAACCCAAACACCACACAACCCTTTCCTTAGATTCCCCCCCTAAAAGGTGAGACAAGTTGAAGGCAATTTTATAGCATCCCAGTGAATATTTCAAAGATAAGTGTTTCCATAAGCTAACTGGTGCTCACAATCATGGAATTAAAAGGCAAATGGATTGAAAGCAATTAAGCCTCATCACTTTCATTATTATCTTTTTCCCAGAGACATCTCAGATTAACTGCTTTGACACTTAGGCTTTTAGACAGGTTGCCTGCTGGCCCTGACCCATTTCTTCACAGAAAGAGACCTGAGAGTCCAAAGAACTGCAGAGGGCAGCAGGAACAGCTGGAAAGGCAGCACCCACGATGAATGGCTCCAAAGCTAATCAGCAATACGCCATTAAAGCACACTTGCAGTGTTCTCTCACCAGCCCGTGCCCAGCCTCCATCCCTGCCTTCCCCCATTCTTTGTAACCCAGCACATGGGCCTCTCGAGCCCACAGCCTCGGTCCACCTGTACTCGCTACACACCTCACAGCTGCTTCCTGGCTGTTTCCTTGCTAAATCCCTTGCTACGATTGCTGTTAGCATCCAATCCAACACACTGGATCCCGAACGGACCCTTATCTCTGCTACCCAGAAAACATGACTGGCTGAACATTGCTTCTTAGTTAGGACAGGAACAACCACCTGATGCAAACTATAAGAGCTTCACCTTGCAATAATCTCCAAAATAGAACTGAAGGACTTCTGGCTCTTTTTAAGTTTAAAAACTAAAAAGACTGACACAAGCAGCAGATGAAAAAAAAAAATTCCGGCCTTTCCTTTTGCCACAGCTATTCCACGTTACCAGAGTCACTACGGCTTTTCCTTCAAGTTTCCCCCAAACCGTCCTTTGGTTTTTTGCCTTTTTTCTGTGGCTGACTTCTCATTCCAAGCAAAACCAAAGCCACCCAGGATACCAGCACTGAACAGCTGTTTGCTTACTTAACAGGCCAAGCATGGATTAGAACCTCTTACAAGCACTGACAAAGAAAACAATTTGTTACTCATCTTTAAGGTTCCCAAGGAAGCCTCCTTGCCTGAAACGTAACTTTTCCCCCCTTTATCTTCCAGAGAGGAAGAAAACAAAATGAACAAACTCCCACAGACACCTTCCCATTTATTGTCACCTCCTCTAGCAGTGTGCAGGGTGCACTGGGGACTGCTGTGAATAATTATGTGAATCAGGAACAATTTCCTACCCTTGCTGCCCAGACTCAGGCACTGGCCGCTACACAAGAGACTAAACGGGACTGTAGGTCTGTTCTGGTATTAGCATCTCCTTTGGGAAGGCTGTCAGTGCTAGTAAGAGTTCATAATGAACACAGAGGTCTTTGAAGCAGGCTTGACTAGTGATCGCAAGGAATGCCAGTCATCCTGAGCTCAGATTTAACTCCCTCCCACACATGGCTTTTGTTAGCTTGCTGTTTACAGTTTAAAATTATTGACATCATACATGTTGAATCATGAGGCTGAAATTAAAAGAAAGGATTCCTGCTTTGCTTGTGGCTCCCTCCTTTGTTGCATACCTCCCCCCTGCTTTGGTTGTGTACCTCATTCAGCTTGTGTGACACGTTTAAGTCTCAGAGGGATGAAAGCTATGGCAACAGGAGTTATGCATCTAATCCCCGATGCAGAGTGCTAAAAAACACACCATGCAGCATCACATTTCCTATTCACAAGATGGTTCATGTTAAACTCAGGAGAAAAGTTACAGAAATTCTGTATAAGGAGAAAAAACTCAGGGCAGCAGGTCCCATATGGGGTCAGGGCACTTAGTTTATAATGCTGAAGCAGTTTCATGGGGGCAGGTGGAAATGGCACTCATGCCTGGAAACAATCCTGGAAGCATAACAAGAAATGGCATAGCCAGTAGAAGTGTCTGGGAATTGCTAGGGACTTGCTTATATTGCATTTTTGCTCTAGGTCACTACTTCTACTCATGTACTTAATTCGGTATCACACACCTGGACAACACTCCCTAACTCTGCTTTGCTTCAGCTGCTCTCACATGCTAGCCACCATCTGAACCAGCACCCTCAGGTCACAATGCCACAAGCTGCTACAGCTGTGACTGACACCCTCACTGCACAGTTAAGATACAACTGGTCCTCCTTGGGCCAGACCCAGAGAGACGGCCACGGAGCCCCAGCTCAGTGCCTCACCACTACCACCATCAGAAACAGGGCAGAAACTCCACAGAACATTTGCATTTTTTGGAGAGCCCATCTGCTCTCTTTCCACTTATTTACATGGTGCAGACCCATCTGTCCTGTCTTTGCTAACCAAGACAGCTCCACCTTCCCTAGGTGAGCCCTTCCCTTTGTGCAGGCAGCCTGCAAAAGGCTGCACACCCCTGCCCAGTGAAAGCACACCAAAGCAGCCAGCTGGTTGTATGACACCAGGAACCTGCTCTTACCAGGGCCTGGACAGTCCTGCCTAGCAAAAAACCATGAATTAGACAAGCATTTAGAAATACCTTAAGATTACATGCATTAAAAAAAAAAAGAAAAAAGCTAAGAAGCACACCTTGAGCATACTCTCCATTCAGCTCTGCACTGAGAATTAAAACATGATTCACAACTTCCCACCTGTGGGCTGAAAACCACCTGCTTATGAATGAATTATTTTTGCAACCTGAAGGACGTACAACAAAGACTACTCTAGGACAGCTTCTACATGTAGACCATGACTGGCATCAACAGCCAGTACAACCACCATTTAAAACCCCAAAAGAGGCATAGAGACTTACCCCTGCTTTCACCTAAAGAGGCTTCTTCTCAAGGGAGGTTCAGCTGCTTCAGAAGGGGAGAGCCAGGACCCTGGTTCCTACAGACAGAGGAGAACACAGAGGTATCACTGATCTGCAAGGCTGCCAGCTCTCAAAGACGCCCTACCCATCCCACCACAGCCATAAATAAAGGCTTTAGTGCAATATAGGTAATGGCAGACTAGCGTGGGCTAGAATTAAATTTGGGTGGGATTAGAATGCAATCCTTTTGTAATTAGAGACAGGTTTGAGCAGAGGGCAATTAAGGTAGAAACTATCAAGACAGATCAAATAATAAAGAAATACATAAATAAGCTTTTCTTTTTAAGGAAAGAAGCAAAGATTTGAGCTCCTGTAATGGACCTGGCAGACAACAGAAGGAGGCCCCTTGGGAGGGGTCCCTCCCCGCAGCTGCCCCCGCCACCCCCGCCCTGGCCCACCTGAGGCCGCTGGTGGCCCTCGCTGCTAACACACCTCAGGTGGGCCACGGTGGCCACCAGAGTGATTTCAGCTGTGGCCATTTGCAAGAGAGGAGAGAAAAGGGGAGGAAAAAGAAGGGGAGGAGCCCTGCCTCACTGCCCCCCTACAGCTGGGGCTGATTCTGGAAGCTTCTGAGTACGGAGCTGGCATCAAGCACTGCTGAAAGCAAGCTTTATCAGGTAGTCATCTCAGGCAGCTCCTCTGAAACGAAAAGGTATGGTTTATGGTCTGTTTTTACACTGGGAGAATTTGTTTCCCCCCAGAGGTGGTGCTGGTCCCTGTATAAGCTGCTTGCAGATTGCAGCGGCCATGTTTTCCTACAGTGTCTTTCCTGTGAGTAGCCAGGCTCCTTGCTTCTCGTTTGAGGTTGTTGTACATTGTGGGGAGGTTAGCAGTAATTTATGTGTGTGCTGTGTCTTATTGGGAAGACAGTAACTAAATAGTGAAAATTGTCTATGTCACTTTGAGCTTTGCAGTCAAATCTTTAAGCCTCAAGTGTGCTTGTGCTGCAGGAAGGAATACAGAGCAATGGGTGACTCTGGAGGAGCATGGTGTGCTGCTGGGTTTGGTGAGCAAGTACCTCTTTACCAGGCACACATCCCTGGCAAGTCTGCTGGCTCTGCTAGGAGACGCTTTTTTCTTCTGCAGTTCTTGAATGGTGTCCAGGGATGCCTTGCTTGAGTAGATTACAGGGTTGTCAGTATGCATGCACATGACACCCTCTCCAAACTTGTACCTGAAGTGTTAACAAGCAAACAGGCCAAGCCTCCACACTGAGCTGCTACAACTCTTGATAATGCAAACCTTTCAGAGTTAACATTTGCCACCAAAACAATCTGACTATGGTTCATATTCTTTTCTTCTCTGCCCCCCCCTCCCCCCGGTCTAATTGATGACCAGCGATGCTGTTATTTAGTTACAGCTACATTCACTGTACTTAGTTTAACTTGATAAATTCTGTGTCTTTTTACTTAGAGCGTGAGTCTTTTCTTAGCCTACAGGGCACATGGCTGGCTGTTGGTGGCAAAATTGAACAAAGAGTTAATGAGGAAGAGCAATAGACTTGTTGCATCTCTTGGGGGGAGCACAAAGGCAGGGC
Source organism: Pandion haliaetus (assembly GCA_013401275.1). NCBI lineage: Eukaryota > Metazoa > Chordata > Aves > Accipitriformes > Pandionidae > Pandion > Pandion haliaetus. The sequence goes on along the minus strand of VYZV01015913.1, from coordinate 396,840 downwards.
TCCTAAAAATCCCCTGGATGCATAATATGGTCATTGCAGTTTTATTGAGGATGTCTTTTCTGAGCCCTGAATGAGGAGTGCAATCATTCACCATTAAAATTAGTGAGATGTGCAAGTATTGATGTGGCCTCTAAATCAATGCTGAGCAAACACAACACACAGAGCAAACCTCCTCTTAGCTGTGTGAGGTGCTCCCTGTCAGTTCAAGGGGGCACAGGACAGAAGTGGCCATGCAGGTATTATTTTGCAATAAGCTTTAAATTGGGGTTGGATTTGAAACAACTGCCTAATGCCGAGTTTGCCTTTATAATGTTCTGCATTAAGAAGTTGCTTGCCTGAATTCCAGTTTGAACTGGAAGAGCAGGAAAGTTCCTCCACTTTAAATGGGAAATAAAGCTAGCACTGCAGTTTGGCTTACTCTGGTAGTGGAGACGTAGGGGGGAAAGGTGTAAGCATCTGAAAGAATCCCTGATGAGCATTTTAGTTTGTATAGAAACATGCAAATAGTTTTTCAAGCCACATGGAGAATCTCACTTTGTTCAAGCTGCATCTTAACATCTGCTGGTTACCTCTTATGGCTAAAATAATAGGTTACCACCATTATGTTTCTTTAGTATATTTTGAAATCTTGCTGTTCTGTATATAGATGATGGACTTCTTATTCTAGGAGTGCCAGTGGTACACTGGGTATAGGTTTTCAAATACATGTGAAAATCTTCAAAAGAACTGGTGTAATGTAGATACACATTCCACTAAGATTGTAATGGCATCTTCAAAGAAAGCTTTAATGCTTAATTCATTTGCAAACAGAAATCAGACTTGGAGGAAGCGTAGGCACTCATGCACATTTCAGAGGCACTTAAAATAAGGACAGTATGGTTAAGGTGGGTGGTGAGGGACAGGGCTCTCATCCCGAAGGGGTCCCTGTTACGAAGCTGACTTGGGCTGTAAGCAGAGCAAGCAATTGATAGGGCTTGTGGAGTGGTCCCTTGTAGGAGCAGTTTGTCCTTGTCTGGCCCTTAGTCTTTGGGACAGGAAAACTAAATCTTACTTATGCTACTGATAAGCTTTGAGCTAGTGCTGTACTGTCATTTTACATGTGTCAGGATTTGTCTGGGTAGGGGAATAGATTCTTGTGGGTATTGCAAGGCAAGGTACTCTAGACTGCGTATTTGAAAATAGTTCTGTGTGGGTTCTGTTTCGGAATAGCTGGGAAATGGTTTGGTGTGTTTACCTGTGTAGGTGGACCCAAAAATGCACAACGCACTTCCCTCTGATGGCAGAGAAGTGCTGTTTCTAATTCAGACTGTAGTTTGTTTGATGGCTTATGTACATTGTGAAGCACCTCTCCTGAATTTTCAGGTGATGAGGCTGTGCTCAGCAAAATGGGCTGGTTTCCTTTACAAGGGCTGTTTGAACCTTTTGTTAGATGAAGTCTATCCTTGTGACTGAGATGTTTGTAGCTCCACAGTGCATCTGTAGGCAACAAAAGTACTAAATACACAAAAGTATCTCTTCTTCGTGGTACATGTTGGTCCTGGGAAAATCCATCCCAGGAAGCTTCATTAATCAAGAGAACCCCCAAACAGTTGGAAGATTACTTTAATGGAATAGTTATTGTTAATGTAACAAGACCTACTCAGCCCAGAAAATATGAACTAAATCCGGACATGGGAATTAACTGAGAGTATATGAGGTAACTTAATTATTTACCTAATCCTGTGCCCTGGATGTACCTGGGGGCTCTCACTGTTTCCCCATAAGCAAACAGCAGGTTTAAGTCTGCACAGCATTTACTTTAGATCGAGTAAAACAAGATTAAATATAGCAACAGAAGTAAAACCTTTATTAGAGAGCAGGTGTGCAGATCTCCTCTTTAACATGCCACATTAATTTGGCCTGCAGCAATTGCAGCTGCCCCCACTGAAGTGAAGAACCTTGAAAATATAAAGGTGCAAGAGAAAGAAGGCAATCTATGGAGGTATTTCCCATTGGTTTTTCTTAGTGTGCTTTGGTTATTTAGATGCAGTTTTCATTTTAAAGGGGTTGCCAACAGTTGTGTTCAGGCTACTTCAAAGTAATACTCAGAGGAGAAAGCATCTTTCTTATGTCCCAGAGGAGGTAGGGGAGAGGCTGTTCAGGCAGCAAACTCAATCTACAGCTGAATGTCTCCTCATGTCTGCTATTGCCAGCACTGCTGTGATACAGGATGATTTTTATTCTATGTTGGGAGTCTCTGAACTTAGGAAAAAAAAAAAAAGCTTAGGAAACCTCAGTCCACCCATAACCTCTATTGTGCGGCAGTCTCATTTATTGACTCTTATGAGGACACTGCCCAATGCAGTAGTCCCTGGTTCTGATTTTCAGAAAGTGTGTATCAGTAGGAAGACTGCATGAGTACTTAAGTGCTGCTGTTGAGGGAAGCAGGACCAATTGCGCTTGCAGGAAAAAGAGGGTGATGGAGGATAGTCTCTTCTGCTAGTAATGAAAACTACGGGCCAAATTCTTGTTGAAACCTAATAACACAGATCACTTATTTTATTAAGATAATTTATTAAGGTATTTTAAGAAACCTTTTCCTGTTCAAAGATGATTTATTTAAACTAAAATTTTGCCCTTGGAAGAAGTGTTGGGGTTTTTTTGGCTTTGTTCTTCCTGTGTCTGTTATCTGAACTGGGCAGTGAAAAAGGTACCTTTATTTCTCTGTTGCATGTTATTCCTTGCATTCTAGCTCTTTGGGTTAGAGTTTCTTTCCTAAAGAGCTTTGTTCTTCGGCGTGTTTATCCAGGGCTTTTGGCTTTTCTGTTGTGATGAGTAATTAGAGCAGTAATATGCCATGGGAAGGAGTTTCTTTGGAAGCACAAAGGGTAGGAGAAGCATTCCTGCTTAAGCAGAGAAGAGGAGGGGTATCAGAAAAGGGGTAAGCTTTGTTTACAGGCTCCTGAGCAAAGGTGATGGATATGAGCAGTGAAAAGTTCAGCAATGATAGACTTGTTAAAAGTTGCCCTTGACTGCTTACAGGCATAATTTTAATTTAAATGTAATAAAAACCTAAAAGGGAAAATTAAGATGCGGAAAGCAGTTAAAAAGACTGTCTGAAGACATCTGCAAAATCGTTTTATTCCAAGCAAATATAAGAAAACTGTTTGGGTTTTTTTATTGTCAAACAATAATAGTGCCTCCATTTATACAATGCCTTTTACAACCAAATCTTTTTCATAGATTACTTCCAAAACAGCACAAAAGTTGATTTATTTTTAAACCCTGTCCTCATAACCCTTTTCTTCCCAGCGGCGTAGCATGTCTTCATTGTGGCAGTGAGCTATTGAGAACTGAGCACAAGGTTATGCAGCAAGGGGGGGCCTGTTTGGCTGGGTCAGAAGAAAGCAGGGACTCCACTTCTGCACATCAGCCTGTTTCCCTTTGTGCTGAGCCCAGTGGCAATGTTCCGACATGAAGCCATTTACTTTGTGGGGCCCAGTGCAGTCTAAGTTAGATTAAGGGTGAGGAAGGCTTGTTCTGCTCAGGTACCCTTTATCTTAATTGGTGTGCTTTTCTTTTTTTCTAGGCAGTCCCTTTCCCAGCTGTTTGGTAGTCTTTCTCCCAGTATATGTTATATCCAGATGCTGATAGATGTGCTCTGTGTGTTCACAACTCTTTTGCAGTCATTTTAGCATGGACAGATCCCTAGGAGGTCTGTGGATTCCACTTCAGTTGACACTTGCCTAGCAGATGTGAAAATGAAGTGATCTGCTTGCTTTTCTTGCAATGGAGACAAAAACAGAGGTGGCTATTTCCTGTAATATACCCTTTAAAAATCCCACCGTTCTCTACAGAGGGTAAAGAACACTTCTACTGTGACACGGGTCACAGACACAACCCTGTCGGATCTCAAGTTTTGGCAATATTTTGAAAGATCCGTAGATCATTATGGGGTGGGGGAATTGAGGCATATGAGTGCTCTCAGCTGGAGATGTGAGGCCATAGCTACAAATCTGCCCAATATAAAGGATTTTGTGTGTAGCTGTGAAATGGCCACTGCTCTAACGGTCTGGATTTTTCTGTTCTCTTCTGTGATGGGAGGTCTGAGCACTGTTAAATAAGGAGGTTGATTTGTCCTGTTTGTTTGGACTACCTTGACTTTCTGCTCAGAGTGAGAAATATGAGTGGGTAAGAAGGCTCTTGGTGTGGGGAGGAGCAGAAGAAGCATAAGGTAGAGTGGGAGTTGGAGACAAAGTAGGAAACTTCAGTGTAGTTGTGGCATCGGAGAGCCTGATCTTAGTTGGGCCTTCACTGTGCTAGGTGTTGTACAGCAAGTGTCAAGCCTGACCCTTGGGAACATACCAAATGGCATCAGGGGACTGGACTGGACCAGAGTCACCCAAGAGGCTTTGTAGTATCTGTGTCTTCTAGCCCAGAACCTCAGGACAAATAACATTCCAGTTATGTGATGGCCTTGCAGACAAATCAAGAAGGACAAGGGGAATCTTGCCAGCACAGTAAGACACAAAGTAGTTGCGACATGATGTCAGACCACCAAAGGAAAAGTTGGTCCTGAACAAGTCATTTCAGGCATGAGAGGCTATAGCAGGTACACTGCCAATTGTTCTCGGGTACCAGTTTTAATCCCTTGGGTATCTGCTGTATGTCTCTGCCACCCCAAGGGAGCAGCTGGCTGGATGAGCAGTAATTACATGTCTAATGTAAAGAAAGCAAATCAATGGCAGAACCTAAAACTAGAAGCCCCAAGAATTCTGACTTTAAGCTTTGTGCTTGAAAGGCAGGAATTGAATCTTTCCCTGGGTGAGGAACTTGAAACCTACTGCCAACTAATAACTGCTATAAAATAGTCCTTTAGTCTAAAAATGCTGACAGAATTTAATGTACCTTGGGGGGGGTGGTGGTGGTTTACAGCTTAATTAAGTTTTGGAAGGTTTGTAATCCTTGGACAAGGGCTCTGTGTAAATGTAATATGCAACAGCTACTATTAATGCAAACTGTTCTAGTTTCATATGGACTGGAGACATGAGGTGCTTTTAAAGAGAATTACTGTAGTGACACTTTTTTAAAAAGGAGAGGTTGGGAACCTGGCTCCTGATGTGGTCACAGTGAAGGCAGAAGAATTGAAGACATCAGCCTACTGGGGTGTATGTGAGACTTGGGCTTCTGAGCCTCTTTCCCTGCTGCTTGGGAGTGATCAGACTACTACAGCTGTCAGTGTGTGTCTGTATCTTAAGCAATTATGTTAACTGCAGGGACCACAGCCCCTCAGTTAACTGCCAGTTGGTTGATGTGCATCACTTACTAAATAGTATTAGCTTAATCAGTGAGGGAGTGGCTTTACTGCAGTACTGCAACATGCTAGCAGCATGTGCACAGTTAAACTTTAGCTGATCAAGCAGTCCTTCATCCATGATTGTCCACATAACAGCTTTGTCATCTGCTGCCCTGATGACAATGATAGGGTTTGAGTTATAGAAGCCCTTGCGTGGCCGTAAATGCCCTGCAGAACAGGACCTTGCAGGACTTCAGAACAGCAAGGACGTCATGGAGAGTTAAAGCTGCGTAACCTTGTGTTGAGCAAGCGTGAAGGACGTGAGCTGCTGGGGAGCTGCCTTTCTCCTAGGGCAGCTACCTGTCTGCACAGAGGTGTGGTGACGTAGGTCGCCAGGACACATCTGTCGGTGCTGGTGTAAACAATGCAGGGGGTCAGGACCTCTCTAGAGAGGAGATCTTCTGTAGTGCCATCAGTGTTAACATCTGTGCTGCTGCAAGGAGCTCTTGTGCTGCACATCGTAAGGGTCGCTTTTTATCCTCTCTGTTCGCTGGGGGTATTAAGTCGTGTCACTTCACCCCAGCATGGTGCCCTGTTTGTCCCAGCTGAGGCTGGCTGCCCTGCTGCCTGGCTTTGAAGGAAGCTGGCTCTGAGGGCATCCTCCCCACTGAGCTAGAGCAGAGAGCGATCACGCAAACCTGAAGTTTTCTGTCCCTGCTGCCTCCTGCAAGTGACACTTGGCAGCTACTTTGAAAGCTAAAGGGACAGAAAGGTTTGGGGGTGGCTGTCTTCCTGAGACCCCTGTCCTCTGAGGCGTTAGTGCTGTGAGCACGGGGTGCCTCTTGGAGCTGCTTGGAGAACAGTGGGAAGTGACAGAACTTCCCAGAGCTCCTTACTGGGGCTAGGCAGGAGCATATGGGCCTCGCACGCATGGGTTGTCTCTGTCTGTTGGAGTAATTGCTCATCTGGCTAAAAGCCATTGCAATTCAGATGTTGAAAAGGAGCTGCTGGTGACACTTCCCAGGTTTCAGTCCTCCCCCCTCACCACCTCCTTGTTGTCCTAATTAAATTTAATATTAAAGTAAAGCATTAAAGACATTATCATAGAGCTTTAATCTGACACGCATAAGCCTCTTCCTAAGTAGTTAGGCCATTAGCAAGGCAAAATAAATATAAATGAGTTGTGGAGGGCTAGAATGTTTGAGGAATCAGCATTTTGAGGATGTGGCTAGTCTTGTTTTTTAAGTGAGCATGTGCTCTGCTGAGTGGGCTTGGCACTGTTATGTTGTCTAAACCTGGCATTTTAACAGCATCACACATAGCAGAGCCAAATGTGGCAGTTACACTTGTTTGTGCTCTGGGAGATTGCAATGCCAATCCAAGAGCTGGGATTCCCTGTTCTCCTTCCAACATCATGAGACTCTCTTAATGTATATTTGAATTTGACTTGCGGATTTTTGAGCCCCTTAACTCTTTGCATCTCTTGCCTGCAATTGTGAGGATTTACTGTGTCTTGTTTTGCTCAATGCTCAAAGCAGTAATCACTTGATTACAGGAACTTCCAATAAAGCAGAAGTAGCACAGTCAGCTGTAGACTTAGAAGGTGTCTTTCTCCTGTACACATCTTATGTAGTCACTGTGTCACAAACTCTCCAAAAAGACCTTTCAAATGGCACTGAGGCTTAGCAGAAATAAAGGGTTGCGCAACCTATGAGGTCAGAACTGCTCTGGTTTTGTGAGGTAGGAGTAAGCTGCTCCTTTCAAGGCAGAGTTATTGCATGGGCTTTGTCAGGATATTAGGTCACTCTTCAGGAGAGCATTTGACACTGCTAACTTTGAGCCTTCCCAACAGCAAATATCTCAAAAAAACTGTAGACAAGACTAGTGTCATGTTAATTCAAAGTGTCCGCAGTTCAAATGCAGGGAAGAAGCTTGAGGAACTAGGACCCTGCCATGACTCCCTGAAGTCTGGAACAAATGGCGTGTTCTGTGCAGTTTGGTGTATAGTTGTAGAGTGGATGTGATGGTGCTTTTTCTGTCTGTGGAGGCTGAAGGCTGCAGTCATTAACCATTTGAGTATCACAATGTGATTTGTATGAGTCAAATGATTCAGTATTTGGAAGGCTTAGGTATGCACGTGAAGGCTTATCCCTTGTTTTATAGGTATAATGTGTAACTCTTGTAATAGACCACTCTGAGTAGTGGTTGTAAAGGTGCTAATGCTACGAATGGCTGTTACTAGTAGATTTGATTCATGCTGTTCTACCTGACTGGTATATTAGACTGAAAATGACTAAAGTGTAGAAAAAATATTGCTCTCTATTTTATGGGAGAATGCAGCATTCCTACAGCCAGAACAGTTATAAGGACTAAGAAAGTGCAAACTGATCACTTTCAGCTTAATTTAGAAAATAAGGCATTGCTGTCATGGTTGTGCTGGCCTAAGGGCTACTTTGATAAATGTCAAGTTTGGAGTAGAAGTTCAGTTGCAGGTTCACTAGATCTTTAAACAGGCTGGGGACCAGAAGGTCTTATTCTCTCTGGTTCAGGAGAGGCTAAAAGGTTTGGCACTGAATTTCGATAGGTTTGTCTTTCCATATCAGAATCCAGAAGAGATGAAATATTGAGGTTTTATATTGAATAGAGGTCATTATTTAGCCTTACGTTGCAGTGAGCATGTGGTAGAACTGAACTACAGTGTTCATAGCGTATTGCAGTAGCAGGTGTGAATCTAAAATAATACTGTTTAGCAAAGAAACAACGAACTCTCCAGGAAAGTGGATTTTTTTTTTCTTTTGAAAACCTTTAATAATAATTCCTGCTGGAAATAATGACCCCCCCCCCCCCGAACCCAACCTATATTGGGGGTGAGTATTTGCTTTACCAGGCCCACTTACTCTGTGAAGACTTGACCATGTAATCCACACTACCACTCAATTTCAGGCAAGAAAAGGTTCTTTTATTAACATTTTTTTAGAAGGCAAAAACTTGAGCAGTAGCTGTGCATTTGCTTGATGAATCTTCTTCCCAGCATATGTTCGATGCTTGGACGAATGAGTTATTTAAGTGTATTTGAAGGTTATGACAGACACCTGTAAACAGACAGTTATTGATAAAAATGTCATCTGGAACCAGATATCTGCCTTTCTTGCAATCCAATTACTACTGATGGCGAACAGCCCAGAACTAGCAGTAAAGTGCATTAACCCAACCTGTGATGGGCAGGCTGTCCTTAGAGGGAACATGATCAGGGCCTTATTTACCTCTTGCTTTGATGTAACTCCAGGAGTTAATGGAGTTATTTGTAATTTACACCAGAGCAAAACGGGACTGACTCCAGATGTGTATCTATAGGCTTATTGTGGACTTCTTAAAGCACAGTGTATCAGCTAAATGGTGCTAAGGCCAGTAGCTGAAGGCTTCAGTCTTAGGTGCTTCGGCAATTGTCCTTCTGAAAGGCTTACTCCAAACAAATTTCACCCTGGAAGACTCCTTGGTTTTTGCTGCACTGTAAGTCAGGCACGAAGAAATGCCTGTAGTTGAATGTTCTTCATTACATACACATGAAAAGAACTTTGAGACCAAAAGAACTGTAAGTTCTATCACATTTCTGTTCTTCTTAACTTCTTAGTATTCTAAGAGGAAGGTCTCATTCTGGTTATCTTTCTCCAAGCTGGAGAGTAATAGAATGTGAATGGAAGTGGTACTGTTGTACAATTCCTTAGGTTGAAGTCCAGAGCTGTTCACAATAAACTGATTATTTGGTGGTAGTCTCAGCTTTCAGAGGGGAAGCGAAACCAAAAAGACAAGGTTGATGGAAGTTGCATTTCATCTGGATTGCTCTTATTTCCTGTTTTATAAGCTTGTGTTCCATGCAGGTGCTTGGCTTATATCTTCATGCTGTCAATAAACCCAATGTGTTTGGAGCAGACCGGATTAATGCAGATTTTAAGGGCTATATTTAGAAGTAATTTAGCTATCATCAGTCAGAAGGGTGGGGAGAGATGTGATGGTTAATCATACTGATTGAATATTCTATTGATAGAGATTCTTATTAACCCTAAACATGTCTTTCCATCATGCTTTCAGGTCTTAAACAAGGAAAAAAATCAACCCCTTCAAATTCAGATAGAGGAAGGCAGAATTCAAGTGGAGAAATGAGCTGG
>VYZV01015913.1:357336-387337 GCA_013401275.1 Pandion haliaetus | reverse complement strand
CGCTAAAGTTGGCTGGATGGCACTGGAAACAAGTGCTACGTAACCTGACAAGCAGTAATGCTGGAGGAGGGAGGTAGACAGTTGGGTGATGGGTTTCTTTTGTTGATGGCACAGGTGTTCAATGTGTTTAGAATTTGGGGGGGGTGTTTTAACTTTCCTTCCAGAGCAAGCAATGAATGTACTTGCTCAGACCTAACTTTCTTCCCCCCTGCCCCCCTCCCTTTTTTTTTTTTTTTTTTCTGGGGACATGGGGGGGGGGGAATAGNNNGAGGGGGAGGGAATAGTCTGTTAGTGAGTGATCTCTGCCTTATGAGCAAGTGAGATCAAAATACTCCTGCTCTGATTGATGGTAATTAGGCTAAGGAGCCATGAGGCAGGAGGAGTCCAGTGAAGGACCAAGTGCTGGGCACTCAGTACAATTTTGTCTCAGTTTCTAAAGTCTCTGCCCTGCACTCTCTGCTCCCTCATCGCATTTCCTGAACAGAGATTTCATTTCAGATAGTGCAGCCAGCGCTTCACACTTTTAGGAACATTTATAAAATGGAATTACCAGAAATAATCATGGTAATTAATATACAGAGTTATAAGGAGGAAGATTAATTACAAAGCTGTAATTCATCTGCAAAATATAAACCATGAGGAAAGCTTGAATAGGTTAGCAGCAGTGAGGTGCACTAAGGAGAACTGCGCATCCAAGGAATTAAGCCTGTGCTGTCACACAGACTGAGCTTCCTGGGGAGAAGAAAGGAAACTGAGGCACTGAGAGGAAAAGTGACTGGTCTTTGTTGTCCAGAAAATCAGACAGATGGGAATGGGACCTGAAAGACCTGACGCTGCTCCTTGCTGTGAACAGGGGAGAGAAATCGTTCTTCATTATACTGAGTGTTTTCTGCATCGGAATTATTAAAAGTTGCACAGGAAATCATTGGCATTGCTGATCTGTCTCCTGGACTCCTGTCTGGTGCCTGGTCAGCAGTGTACTCCATCGTGCCTTTCAGCACTGTGTATCGGTTTACGCCAGCAGAGAAGCTGGCCAGTTTGATATAACAGCCTATTGAAAGCTCTGTGTTATTTTATGAAGGGAGGAGGGTCTGGGAGGTGATGGTAGACTACAGAATGCTATTCATTCCAGGGCAGGGGTTTCTGGTTTATTACAATGATTGTAGGGGAGGGCTGATTCCTACAACTAATTGCCTTTTTTTTCCTGAAGATGCAAGCAGCTGATAATGACAGTAATTAACACTGTAGAAACAAGGTCAAACCCAAGAACATTACCCATTAAAAGTCACTTTCCCGAAAGTCATGTCAAAATTGTTGCCTTGGAGTAGCTTTAAAAAAAAAGAAAAAAAAAAAAGAGGCAACTGATGAGCTGTTTGAATTATGTAAATGCTCAGGTATCCATGGGGTTTGACCTTTTTGCAGATGTAATTTAGCATTCAAGACACTGTCATCTTGCTGCCAAAGTCAAATTAGATGCTTGCTACTGCAATTGATAGCTGATACCCGATCTCCTTCAAGAACAGGCAGTACAGAAAGGCAGGCAATGCTATTTGCTGCAGGAATGGGAAGCTGCATTTTTAAATATAAAGTGGTTGAAGAGTTTTGGATCCAATTCAGATGAGCAATATGCTTTTATAAAAACATGCACCTGGTTCTTTAGGTCGTTATACCCCATTTTATGCATCTACAGTCCTGCAAGATGGCTCTGGGCTCAGTAGCTATCCAGGATTGTCTCACCTTGGCCTTCCTTCGTACCAGCAGAATGGCTCTGTGCCAAACCTGCTCCTAGCCACAGGAATAGGGGACAGTGATCACATAGCCATGTTGCCTAGAACTACTGTTTCCAACTAGCAGTCAGAGATGGAAGGAGTTCTAACCTAAGTGAGAGCTTTTTCTGAGTGATGCCAGAGATTGTACAACTCCCAGCACAGGTGCAAAAATGGCTTCTGTGCCTGAAGCACAGGGGAGTGCTACAGATGAAGTGCCAAGCTCTGTGCAGTCCAAAATCTATGGAAACGACTGATGTCCATAGCACGTGGGTTATGTACCTGTGTAAACCTTGCTATTTCCATTTGTCAACCTGGTCCTGTCCATGCTAGCAATAAAAAAACCAAGCAAAAAAACCCCTTCTGTTCTGCTGAGAGTTTGGCTGCTTGCCGGAGGTTGCTCCTGTTCCCAGTGTGCCAGGTGGCTGAGCCAATTGTCTTCCCACCAGGTTTGATCCAAATAGCCTCATCGGCCTCCCTTCATGCTGAATCAGTGTCTGCTATAGTAAATAGAAATGACTCTGAAGAAACACCTGCTCTTTCTGGCCCTCATTTGACCACAGCATCTGAAAAAAGCCTCTGTTCTCTGGAGCTGGAGGCAGGTAGCTCTTAACTCTTCTGAATTGGCTGGGTCTGCAGCCTTGCTAAGGCATTTATTTTTTTGCTAATATGAAAAAGGCTTCCCTGAAGTTGTAGTTGCACAGTAACACTTCCTGGCTAGAACAAAGGTGTCCCAAGACTTCTGATCCTTTCCTAGCTTTTGTGCAGCAGCTGAGAGTAGTTTGGGTTTAGATGTACATCAGTCCTTTATACCAGTAAAGCTCTGCTGCTTGCACAGAAAATACAGATGGTAGAAGCTGTCTACTAGCTGCCTGGCTCGCATGATTGGAAATGTACTTGCTACTGTTTGTTGTAGGATAACCAAAATGCAGATCTTCAACAGAGCAATTTTAGTGGCTTCCTGTGAGCCTGTGCAAATTAGCAAATGACTGTAAAAAAAGCAGCAATGAAAAATTAGGCTGTGTTTCTCTGACTAGGCTCAGAAGAACACTGCAGGCTGCCGTTAGCATTTTTCCTCAGCATTAGCCCAGTAATTTCCCTGAAGTTGCTCTGTATTTCCACAGGAGCAAATGAGAGCTAAACCTGGCTCCAGATTCCTGCCTGTAATTGCTCCTCTGTTGTTGCCAAGAGTTAACTTCTAATCTGGTGCAAATTGTTACTGTTCAAGCGCTTTCCACCTTGTGCCTTCAGTGCAGCTCTTCTACCTGAAACTGGCAGAGAATTTGGCCCGTGTGTTCTATTACACTAAATAATTTCCCCTTTCTGAAGGGTTGGTTTTGGGGGGTGGGGGGTGCTTTGGCCCTAGCTTCTAAATTGGGCTTATGTACTCTGAATCTGGATAAGAGCAGTTAACTGGATCCAGCTGTGTTGCCTTTACTGTTTAATGGTTCAGTTCAAATGCAGGTTTTGTATTTCATGCTTCATTGTTTTTTCTTCCCCATTGTGTGGCCATTTGTAAACTGAAGGTGAATTGCATGATGTATGCCTCCCAGGCATGCAAAGAGGACAAATATTGAGGATAATTTGAAAATTTCTTTTCCTCTGTTTGATACATTTGTAATACTTGAGTGGCTTTTACAAATCGAGTTCTGATGCTTCTTGCAGCTGAGCTCACCTTGCTGCATTTGGAAGTAGAGTTTGGGGAGCTGCTTCCCTGTGTCCCTGTCCTTTGGCACAGGAGTCCCGAGTGGCAATTCTAGTGAAGGGATGTTCTCAGAGAGGCTTCCCCGGGTAAATGATTCTGCCCATCCCTGCTGCTGTGATCAGGGGAGGGAAAGAGTATGTTTAGCTGTCCTGAAGTTGGAGGTGACTGTCTTAGCTAATTTCATCCTTGATGTTGGGCCTGCAAGTGTTTCATGTATGGCTTGAGAATATATAGGAGGTGTAGAGTCTAAAACTGCCACTGTCTGAGCTTCAGTGTGGGAGGGGAGTGTCACCAGACCATGACTGCTGTCTCCTGAAGGACCATACTTTCAGTTGTTGGGAAATCTGCTGAATTTTTTGGGTAGAGGTTTGCATTTTTTTCTTAGCAGTAATAGCTGCTGAGGCACCATGCACCTCTCCAGCTGACTTTATGTAGGATAGTATAATCATCAATATTTAACTATTAAAAAAGGGACTTTTATGTTAGGGAAGTGTTTGAAGTCAGCCCGGTTTTAAAGTGTAAACTTTTTTCAACTTTCACACATTATGGTGAGTGTTTTCCATTCATCATGGATTTTAAGAGACTCATGTTCAAATCTCTATTCCCCCCCCGTCCCAGAGCTCTATTTGAAGGAAAGTAAGTTAAAAACGAACAGTGAGCTGGATTTCAAGAAATATTTTCTAAAAAGTTAAGCTGAAATGGTGCCTCCACTTTTAAAAGCAAAAAGTCTGTTTTTGTAGAGGGAGGGAGTTATTTCTGTATATGCAAGTTGTTAATATCAATGATGTGCTCAAGAGAATAGATGGTGCTTGTATGCATACAAGTAAGGATAGATCCTTACTCCTTTAAAAGGGAGATGATTGCATCCATAACTCCATGTGTGAATTAGTTTGTCCCCTGGCAAGAAAAAGACTGTCCAGAGTTACACAGTGCTGCCAAGTTACAGCTTGTATGGTGAGCATAATGACAGTCAGTGCTGTTTGAGGGATCCCAGTTCATGGGGGAGGTTTCCCAGATGTTATGGGTTTGTGTGGCACGGTTTTCTTTGGTGGCAGGGGAGGGGGGCTGCAGAGGTGGCCCCTTTAAGAAGCTGCTAGAAGGTCCCCGGCGCCAAAATGTCGGACGCGCCTCTGGGAGAAGATATTTAAGAAGGGGAACCGGCAGTGTGGGGGTTGGGAAATGTGAGAGGAACATCTCTGCTGATACTGGGGTCAGTGAAGAAGGAGGGGGAGGAGGGGGCGCCTGAGGAGGCTGATGGCCCTGCAGCCCGTGGGGGTGAACGGTGGAGCGGAGGCTCCCGAAGATGGCCGTAACTCCATGGTAAAAACCACGCTGAAGCAGTGTGAGACGGGAGAGCAGCCCACGGAAAGGACCCGTGCCAGGGAAGTTCGGGAAGAACTGAAGCCCGCGGAAAGGATCCGCGCCAGGGAAGTTCGGGAAGAACTGCAGCCCGTGGGAAGGAACCATGTTGGAGAAGTTGGTGAGGAACTGCAGCCCGCGGAAAGGACCCACATTGGAGAAGTTGGTGAAGGACTGTCTCCCGTGGGAGGGACCCCACGGTGGAGCAGGGGACGAGTGAGGAATCTTCCCCCTGAGGAAAGGAGCGGCAGAGACGATGTGTGGCGAGCTGACCCCAACCCCATCCCCTGTTCCCCTGCGCCGCCGGGGGGAGGAGGTAGAAAGCACCGGGAATGGAGCTGAGCCGGGAGGAGTGGGGGGAGGTGTTCTGAGGTTTGGTTTCCCTTCCTAATACCCTTGTTTTGATTTGATTGGTAGTAAATTAAATTGATTTTATTTCTTCCCCAAGTTGAGGCTGTCTTTTGCCCGTGACCATAAGTGGGGAGTGATCCCTCCCAGTCCTTGTCTCGACCCACGAGCCTGCCTTTGGATTTTCTCCTCATCCCAATGTGGCCAGGCGAGGGGGTGGGGGGTGAGCGAGCGGCTTCATGGTGCTTTGTTACCGACTGAGCTGAATCCACGACACCAGAAAGGCCAGTAAGTCTCCAGCCTGGCAATGCTGCAGGAAGGAGCTGGCAGAGCTGGGGTGGGTCCCAGGTTAACTCTGCTTTACCCACCAGCACCATTCTTCAGTGTGCCAAGGAAGAGTCTACCCTCCCTTGTTTGTGAATCCAGAAGTCTCAAGGCATGTGCTCTTCATAGATGCTCTGATAACACAGTGTTCTTGGAATGTATTAACTTGTCCTGACAAAAAGCCATTAACCAGACAGGCAAGACTGTGTCTTACCCTCTAGCTGTGCCTGCAAAGCAGAGGCAGAATAATTTTTGCTCATTGAAACCAAACATTTGAAAGCAGTGCTGCCTCCCCTCTGCTCAGATGGTCTGTCCAGCACAGAGAGAAAGAAAATGCTAACCCACTGGAAAAAACTAATGTGCATCTGGGTGTTTTCTCTCCCTGCCAGAGTTAGCAAATTAAGGATGCTCCTAGCTTGGCATCTTCACTACATCTACTTGTGTTTCTGGAGGTTTGAAGCCTTATTTATGGATAAAATCATTCTGTATATATTAGATTTTGCTGCCATTAGCTGGCCCAGTCAGATGGGCCTTTGAAAGCTTTTTTCCCTTAGTGCTTGGTGACTGGCCATGCTGTATTCTTCTTTGTGGCAGTGGATCATTGTACAAGTAAATCTGTGTTTATCAGCTTTGCTGCAAAGAACTTGTGTGACTTGAAGCCAAGTAATCTCTCAGTGAGTCAGCTTCTCCCTGCTATAGGACGAGGGATGTCAACTTGTCTCTGTGGTCTGTGAAGGGTGAGCTCTAAACTATCTAAGTCACTGCCCTTCACTTGATGTCAGAACAGTGTCCCATCATCTTTAGGCTGCACTGTAATACACGGATAGATTGGCCAGAAGCTAGAAAGGACTGCTTTTATCTAGATGTTTCATTCGTCTGTGGTCTTGTCTTCACGAAGCAGTAGGTGTCTCTGAGTTTGCTTTTTCATGAAAATTCACGTGGTACATGTTTTAGAGCAAATAACCAGGAAAGAGCAGACTGAAAGCTAAAATAGCCACAGGAGGCAAATGATGAATTTGATCATGAGAAATCCCAGCTTGTGTTGTATTGGTTATCTTGGTATCTCTCCAGCAAGGGTGGAGAAATGAAATTGTGTCCATCAGCCAAACTGTAGTGATGTTTGTGACTCGAGTATACTGTGAGCTGAGAGTAAAGGTCAAACAAGTGAAGAACAGTTTCAACTATTTGCAAAATGTCTGTGAACAGAAGCTGAGGGGAAGTATGCAATATGCTTTCCAGAAGTTTATTCAAATATAACAGGGTAAAGACTTAAATTTGTAATTTGCCCTTTCTTTTAAGCCAAGTAGCTCGTTAGACATGCAAGGTGAGTCTCGCCCATCAGAGTCCATGCAGAGTGGTCCCAGCTTTATCATGAAAAGAATTCTCCCAACACGTGCTGCCTGTGTGATACCTCTTCTCAAAGCTCCTGTGCCCTTCCCCTCTGCAATGTGCAGGGCACTGGATGGCGCTGCTCAGAGTTTGGCCTGTCTCTGCATATAGCTGGGGACACTGATAAATGTTTGGGGGTTGTGGTTTTCTTCTTGCTGTGGTAATTATGACTCTATCGGGCATGACGGTTTGCTTCACATTGGCTTTCTCACCACCAAGTCACTTTTCTCTGCTGCAATCAGTTGCCCACTACACTAATAACCTATTTTGTTTCCTGTGCATTTGTGACCCAATTATTTGCAAAACAGTGACACAGGAAAATGTGATCATCTTCATCCAGTGCTGTTTGTCTTGCCAGTTTAAGAATAAGACATCTTTGAAAAAAGCTGGTCAGAAGATCTATTGGCATTTAAAATGCATACATTCCTTATCTTCAGTGTTAGTGATATCATTAGTAATTTGTATTGAATAATTATCAGGATGTCTCAGTCCTGAACCCCCCCCCCCCCATGCTAAGTACTGAATAAATGTGCTGAAAACATGCCTGCCTCTGCCAATAGCCAGTGTCCAGTGGCTGGGGGAGAAAGTATGAAATTTGATGTGCAGAGCACAGGAGTCCCGAGTGGCAATTCTAGTGAAGGGATGTTCTCAGAGAGGCTTCCCCGGGTAAATGATTCTGCCCATCCCTGCTGCTGTGATCAGGGGAGGGAAAGAGTATGTTTAGCTGTCCTGAAGTTGGAGGTGACTGTCTTAGCTAATTTCATCCTTGATGTTGGGCCTGCAAGTGTTTCATGTATGGCTTGAGAATATATAGGGATGTGCAGAGTCTAAAATTTTCACCATGAGAACTGACTCACACCACACCCACTTTTTCCCTGTTAGCCTCCTAGCTTTGTCTAAGGGTATCAGGCTCCATGAGTAGTATTTTGGATGAAATATCTTTTGGGAGTGATAGATCTTTTTCCCCTATGTACAAGATGGTTCAATCTCAGTGAATGGTTTGACTTCAGCTTATAAAACATGGAGGGGAAAATACTAAAGTCAATAATTTCTTCATTTGCACACAATTTAGTCCCCAGTTGATAACTGGCATGCTTCTGAGAGCGAGGCAAAGAATGGCAGTAGCAAGGAAGTCATTTAAAAAAAAAAAAGCTCACAAAAATGAAATGCTATTTACAGGACTCTGTGCCTATGGTTAATAGTCATTTGTGAAATCATGCAATAAAATCTAACTGCATTGTCAGCTCTGTCAGAATGACATTGAAATGTACAAGTAATGTACAGCAGGTTCAGATTACACTTTGGGACTTTCTATCTTAGATATAATTAGGCTTTGTTTTCCTCTTTTAAACAGGAGGTAAAATACAGGCTGGAGCAAAGGAAAGACTTTGCAGTATTTCTTGAGCAGGCAAAATAAAATTAAATAAGACTCTAGCTATTCTGTTTCTTCTAGCGGAAGGATCTAGTCAGTTATGATTTCTTTTTACTAGTATAAGCTGTATCTCTATTAGGCGGCTTCACTAACAAGTTGTTTCAGCAAGCCTGTAAACTGAAGACTAAAGCTAGCTCAAACCTGAAATTCAGAAGTCTCCTAACACTTGGTGGCAATTGTACCATAGGATACGCTTACGGGTTTGTAGCTCTTGTTTGTCCCTGGTCTTTGTGTATGACGTAAATGCTACTCAAAGTCACCATGAATTGAAGGAGACTTTAGTGGCTGTATATGAAGCCAATGTCATCAACTGGCTCTAAGCTGGCAGCGTACCCTTCAATGTTCAGTTTAAGAAATGGGTACTGGCACAGGGACCTGAGGAGGTCCTCTATGCAAAAAGCTGAATAAGTGCTCAGGATGCTGCTAGCAGTGGCTGAGTAGAAAATGTCTTTCAGACTTTCCTATGTTCACATGTACTAGGTGTTGGCCAAATACCACTTTTAGTAAATTAACACTTTAATCAAAAGCTAAAATTGAACTGAGTCAACTTAATTGTCTTTGTAGGAATCTTGATCACAAAGACTTCTCCTCACTCGATGGGCTGGATGACTTTTTTTTGGTTTTGGTAGTCCTGGTTTTCTCAGCCCACTCTGTAAAATGTTTCTACATTTGCACTTTTTAAAAGGGTATTACAGTTTGTTCTTGCTAGAATGTGTTTATTTGCTCTTCCTTCTAACAGATGTTAAGCAATTAGAGAACATGGCAGAGCAACATATTTATACAAATGAAAGGAAGTAAGGAATAAGTGTTCTGAATATTATACTTTCTAATGAGATTAATTCAGTAGTGTACAAATGGTGAAGAACAGCCACAGCAGCAAGTGGGCATTTATCAGTGACTTGTGTAATATGCAAGATATCTCATTAAGGTAGGGAAGTAACTGTACACACCCACCCCATGGATCCCAATTTTAAGCGTGTACATGAGTGCCAGAACAAGCCCACTGGAAATGAACAACTAAATAACAAACTGTACAGAAAGTTTAAAGAAAAACCCCCCAAACAAACACAGAGCTAAAGCAGTAAGACCAGTTGATCTGTTTTTCTGAGCTCACCATTCCATTGCCTATAGTGATGTCATGTTGTCATGAAGTTTTTTTACTCCTTGAGACTTGTGTCTATCCAGATGTGCTTTGCTGTAAAATTAATATTTTACCATTGCTTGTGTACATTAAGGATTATTAGTAGTCTGAGCCAGTCTCTTTAAAGTATGTGTAGCTACATTTTCCAATTTTTCAATTCCAGGCCCTGGTAGGGAAGTCTTGCAGCAGGCGTGGATCCTGTACTGAGCACGATGGTGGGATGAGTTGTGGGAGAGACAGGCTGAGACACTCAGCCCTTCAGCCTCCTACTGCTACATAAGGTGTGATGCAGTCTGTTTGCAGTGTGTTAGAACTCAGGGGTGTTACAGTGAGCTGCTGGAGCAAACCTGTGTATGAGCAATTTTAGCAAGGAAAGAGATAATTCGGTTAAAGAGCCCTGGAGAGAAACTTAGAGCAGAGAGGGGTCAAAAGATTCTGCAGCATGTATAGGTTTGTGTTGCTTCAGAGTTGTGTGTTTGAGTTAGCATTGTGCACTAGCTGAAGTCTTGCAAAAGACACTGTGACAAAGGTGCTTTCCTGGCTTGGGACGAGTATTGTCGCAGTTCCTGCCAGAGCAAATTCAGGAAAATTGCAGTGAGTGTCCCCATCCCTGAGCTGTGCCAGTATCTGTGAAGATGTGCAGAGAACTGGAATGCTAAAGCGACCAGGATTAAAAATACTCCTTCCACTCTTTTTTGGAATCCGTGTCAGATTCCTCATAACCAGTGGCAACAAACTTCTAACAGTTTCTCATTAATGCAAGAAGCTGGCATCAAAATCTTTCTTTATGGGCCAGGAGTTTTAGAAGTGAAGCTGGTAGTAAGCTTTCAACTAAAATTAATCTGCTTCAGTTTGAACAAATGAACTAGAGAAAATAAGAACATGAGAGTTGCTTTGATAGCACCAAATTCTGCATGAAAAGTAAAGCTTGAATTAGAAACCTACTATTTCTACTGGAGAAGATACTATAAGAAGTACGTGGACAAGCCACTGAACTATTAATCCCTAAATGATTTTTTTTAAGAAAATTATCTAGTTGTGTTTTAATTAAAAAAAAAAAACCAAACCAAAACAAACAAACCCAAACCAAAAACCAAGCCAGTGTTCCCCAATTAATTGCACCCTTTGGCAAAATGCTTGTAGGAGAACATGTGCCTAGTTTAGCCAACTGTTCCACAAAAAGGCAGATCACAGGGCCTATGAGGGAAACCGCACTGATAAGGTGGAAGTTGGTCTTAATAGTCACTATATAGGGACAAGATGTGTTGGCAGTGAATGTTTGGAAATGGATGTTTTGGTTAACAGTTGGTGGGTCTCCTTTTTGTTAAGGAGACATGCCATGTAAACATGAATAACTTGCATATGCAGTAAACCATCTAGTTGATCTCTTTGCCCAAGGTAGGATCGGCTTTACCTATGTCAACCATATATACCATCTAGGCAGGTTTCATGTAAGGTTAATCCTGCCTTAGGGTAGGAGCTGGCCTAAGTGACCTTTGTGGTTTCCATCTAGCCTTATATTCTGTGTGTAGGTCTGAATGCTGAAGCAGAGCACTCCACAGACCATGCCAAAAGGAACAGGAAAGCACAGTGTGAAACATTAAAATGTATATAGACTGCTTCCTGCTGTTCACTTTCTCAGCTGGGTACTTTCCTCATCCCAGGAGACAAAATCTGCTCTCAGAGGTGAGAGAGGAGTGCATGTTCAATAAGACACTTCATTTCTGATGAGCTCTGCTTTTGCAGAAGCATCTGTGAAAGATTAACGGGGCATGTTTCTGAGGTGAATGTGAAAAGGAGATTAAATTCGCATACCAGCATGTTGGATGTGTTCCTAAGTATGTTTCTCCTAACCTTGGGCTATCCCTAACCATAGTGTTCTGTCAGATGGATTCACCTGTTAAATAGCATAGACACCCCCTACCCCGCCCCAGGCAGTTGCTGTTAGATTGATGAATATAGACTTCATGTAGTCTGCTCCCTACTAAGGTATCCTACTAGTACAATATACTTACCAATGTCTATCTGCAAGACTGTGTTTGGAAGGCAGTTGTGATGGGTTAACCCTGGCTGGACACCAGGTGCCCACCAAAGCTGTACTATCACTCCCCCCTTCAGCTGGACAGGGCAGAGAAAATATAACAAAGGGCTCCTGGGTCGAGATAAGGACAGGGAGAGATCACTCACCCAATTACCGTCACGGGCAAAACAGACTCAACTTGGGGAAAAATGAACTTAATTTATTGCCAGTCAACCAGAGTAGGGTAAGAGAAGTAAAATCAAATCTCACAACACCTTCCCTCCACCCCTCCCTTCTTCACGGCTGCAACTTCACTCCCGGATTCTTTACCTACCCCCCACCAGCGGCGCAGGGGGACGGGGAATGGGGGGTTACGGTCAGTTCATCACACGTTGTTTCTGCCGCTTCACCCTTCTCAGGGGCAGGACTCATCCCACTCATCCCCTGCTCCTGCGTGGGGTCCCTCCCACGGGAGACAGTCCTCCACGAACTGCTCCAGCGTGGGTCCCTTCCATGGGGTGCAGTCCTTCAGAAGCAAACTGCTCCAGCGTGGGTCCCCTGAGGGGTCACAAGTCCTGCCAGAAAACCTGCTCCAGCGCGGGCTCCTCTCTCCACAGATCCGCAGGTCCTGCCAGGAGCCTGCTCCAGCGCGGGCTTCCCACGGGGTCACAGCCTCCTTCAGGCATCCCCCTGCTCCGGCGTGCGGTCCTCCTCAGGCTGCAGGATATCTGCTCCACCGTGGACCTCCCTGGGCTGCAGGGGGACAGCCTGCCTCACCATGGTCTTTGCCACGGGCTGCAGGGGAATCTCTGCTCCGGCGCCTGGAGCACCTCCTCCCCCTCCTTCTGCACCGACCTGGGGTTCTCTCTCACACATTCTCACTCCTCTCTGCGGCTGCTGTTACTGAGCCCCACAACTTTTTCCTTCTTAAATATGTTATCACAGAGGTGCTACCACTATCGCTGATTGGCTCGGCCTTGGCCGGTGGTGGGTCCGCCTTAGAGCTGGCTGGTATTGGCTCTGTCAGACAAGGGGGAAGCTTCTAGCAACTTTTCATCAGAAGCCACCCCTGCAACGGCCTCCTCCCCCCCCAAACCCTTGCCACAGAAACCCAATACAGCAGTATATAAAGCACAGCTGAGAGGCTGGAGGAATTTAAGATGAGGAAACTGGCTTCTTGTTCATCAACATAAATGAGCCATCTCAAACATGTAAGACTTACTGCTTGTAGCATTTTTAAGTGTCACAATTCCTACGGGTATGGGTTCAGAATTTCATGTTTACTTGTTATGCTAGGCATACCATATCCTGAATCACAGCACAATGTTCCCTAGTAGCGTTCTTGCGAGTCCTGTTCCCAGAGGAAAGAAATTCAGTTCATCAACCTATTTGGGCGTTTTCTTTGGAAGCCTTGCATCCAGATAATGTGACTCAATTTGCAGCTTGCAAGAGCTGGGATGGGTATGCTTATGTTGAATCACAGAAAAGTCTTGGAGATTGAGAGGAAGTAGAATGGTGGGAGAATAATAAAAAATGAGGTAGTGTTGATCTTGGTGGGCCTGGGACTATATAGAGGGATGCTTCTAGAACTATTAATTAAGAGGTAGAAATAGTTGAAGAAGTAGCTAAGAAGAGGAAGGCTGTCCCTGCTGAGGAGTGGCTGTGAATAGTGGGCAGTGATGTTCTTCATGCAGTTTTACAGAAGTTGTTTGGCATTGGAGATGCTAATAACACATCCAGTTCTTGGGATGGGCTGGATCTTGGTGAAGAGCAGAGGTTTCTGGCCAAGTCCCCTCCTCTTTTAGACACCTCTGCTAACCTGTGACTTGCTGCTGCAATCCTTAGGCAGCCCAGTACTCCGTTGCTCTAGTAACATCTACTAGACTTGGGTACCATGGTGGGTCCAGCCTGTGAGGGTGATGGTAGAGCACTGGGAAGGTATGCTAGCCAGAGAACTTTCTCCCTCAAAGATGGGCCTGCCTGTATGAGACATCTGTGTGCCTGCTGCTCTGTCTTGGCTAATGTACTTGTGCTTTTAAGCTCAGGGACCATGTTTTATCTTGGAACTATATCCCCTCTTCTCCTGTAGGCTCTGAACTGCAGTAATCTTACACGCTGGCAAAAGAATAAACTTTTTAGCCTAGAATAATTGTATTCTCTATCAGTGACAGAATCTGCTTTGGTTTTTTTTTCTCCTTTTAAATGGCAATTTTATACGGTAGAAAACTTTTAATTCTTTTCTGCAAGCTACATATAAAATATAACAGATAGGCAAAAATGTATTATTAAAGCTATCTATTTTTCTTGGCATTTCTGTAATTTAATAAACTGCTTGAGCTCTATTTCTGCAGTTTATGACATCACAAGAATAAACCCCATCCTTTGATTAATAGCTATTCAATCAATCCCCCCTCCCCACGTTATCTTAAGTTCAATGGACTTGGGAACAATGCAAACTAATTTTGTAAAAGTTTGTTTTGGGTAGCTGGACTAAACGACTTTGGCAAAACTGCAGTGGTAGCAACACGAGCTGTGTGAGACGTTGAGAGGAACCAGAGAGAAACACTGTTCCATGTCTGCAGATGAAGGTGGTTCTGTCTCTAAAATAATACTGCAACTCTAGGTGTCCACAGCTCTACAAATGTCTGCTGCACCCTCCAGTTTATTCTGTCTTTACTGGAGCAGCCTGGGTAGGGTTTTTACCCAGGAGAGGCGAGATCTTCAGCAAGACTTACTATTTCTCAGTGAGGAGTTCTGCAAATCTGATCAGCAAGGCAATACAAGGGCATATTTTAAAGGGGAAAAACTGTTGTGTCTAAAGCCAGTAACTGCAATGGCTTCTGGCCTGTTCTGGCAGGTAATGAACACAGCAGTTCTAGACAATCTGATAATGCCAATGTGGTTTTGCATACTAAAAATCAATGCCAGTTGTAGTATGTGTAAACAAACACTTTCGTGGTACAGAGTTTTTGTGAAGTAAGATAAATTGCAAAACCAGATTACTTCCTCCTTTAGAGTAAAGGAAGATGACCTAGGGCAAAAGAGGTGAATTGTGTTTTGGTATGATTATGTATAATAACAGTAGGACATAGTCAAGAAGTTTTTACAACCCCTGATACGAGGTTTCAATTTTCACTATCATCCCATCTGTAAGTAATTGGGATCAATAGACCTTGAATTTTCAGATTTTTGAAGGAAGTCAGGTAAGAGTATTTGAAAACACTTTTGAGGAGGCAGGCTAAAGAAAAAGCAAAGGGGGGAAACTGTTAGTGTGCTCAGCTAGGCTCTGGGGTTTGGACTTAATAGGCTTGATCAGTCTTGAAACAGTAAGTTTGCTTTTCTTATGGTGGCATTCACCTATATATGTCAGTTCTCTGAAAAGCTGTGTGAAGCTTGAGTTGGGGACTTGGATCAACAGCAGTAAGGCTGACCTAGGACATAAGTGTTGCTTCAGAAAAGCAGCTCCTGACAATAATCCACGTAGGAGTTTGGCATGGTGGTGACATATCCATGCTCATTATACTTCCAGATTTTGTAAAGCTCTAAAGTTCTGCCTGCATCAGAGGTGCAGCTGGGCTGACTCCACCATGACCACCACCATGCTGGGCCTGGAGTTTGCATCCTGACTCTGTTGCAACGTGAGACTCTCAAAGACAGAACAGCGTCATGGATTATTTTTAACATTCACAATTAGTTTTGGTTTTCATTGATTGCCTGTGAAGGATCTAGTGTGTAGTCAAGTATAGGCTGCAAAAGGCCTCCTACATCCATTCTCTTCTGAGATGTTACTAAAGTGCTGTATAAATCTACTGTCTAAAACTTGTGTAGATATATGGAAGAATAGGACTGCTACAAATGTGTCTTGTAATAAATCTGTAAATGGTGAAGAATCAACAAGATTAAAATGAAACTGACCCTTTTTAGGAAGGGTTGCTCTTCTGAGACGATGTTGGGTTAAATACATGCAAGAAGGGCACTGTAGGTTCATAGCAATGCAATGTCAGGGATGACCTTTATTCCCAACAAGCTGTCTCTGTGGCACTGCATGTTACCCGTAGTACTCTTACTGTAAGTGGCATGTTATGGGACTTCAAGGATCTTGGAACAAATCCTTTGAGCCAAAGTAGTGCAGGTGGTTTGCACTGATTTGGATTTTTCAGTGAGCAAGCTGAATGTGGAAAGGGAGGCAACTTTTCTGTCAGGAGCCAATATAGCTTGTTTTGGAGCAAAGGACTAGCACTGATCCTTCTGCTTTCTCTTCCCAGATTTGCTGCTGAGGGCACAAACTTTGCAAGTGAGAAGCACGTTTGCATTTGAGTTTCCTGGCTGGGGAGGCTGGGAGCTGTGATGCTTCTCCACTAGGATGTGGTAATATAGCTTCAGCCTTGTGCATGGAAGTTGGGGGCAGGAAATGCAAACCCACCTCCATTGTCATCGTGGACTGTTGGTATGTTGGAGTGAGGTAGAAATTCAGGTGCCCTGATGACACTCCAGCTGTTGAAGCATCTCATGGTCTGTTGTGCCCTTAGCCTCATAATCCTTTTCCTCGGGAAAAGAGCTATTGCTACTACTATAATGAGGGAGAAATCAGGGTACCATGGGCAAAGTCTTACCTACAGTCATGCTGTGACTGTGCAGAAGATGAGAGCCTTTAAACTGTGGCTTAGCATGCTTATACCCGAACTGTTCCTTATTTCCCTTTGTCTCAGTCTTTCTCCTTGCTCATATTGACTGTTTATGAGCTATAGAGTGCTCTAGAAAATAACCAGCTGTTTCGTTAAGTGGATTTGGTCTATCCTTCAAGTTGACAGATGATTTTTATTACATACTATTACTTAATGAACTCTTTTGTGGCAAATGTAATTCAGTACAGATTCTGATTCCCAGTTTGTCATCAGTCCTTTTATAAAGGAAGAAAAATGGAAAAGGACTTGATTCCTTTATCTTGTTATGCTAATTGCATTAGGAATATTGGAGAAAAACAGCCAGTGGATTTAACAGAAGAAAAAGCCAAGCTTCTATTCTACTTAAAGAAAATGGGAATTTACTGGGGCAGAACGTATCTGACTTTAGCCAAAGCAAATTCTGATCCAAGTTTAGGTTTTGAAAGACATAAGTAAATAATTATTCTGTTCTGTACAGTTCTTTTTGAAAGGAAGCCTGTAACAGACATAACAGAGGATTTGGAGAGCCTGTTGCAAGAGGAACTCAGAAAATTCAGGACTGAGTGGAAAGAAACCAGAACTTGGCCAGGGAGCTGCATGTGACTTCAAGTAGTAATGGGATGCACGGGAAGGGAGTCGTAGTTTTCCTCTAGCTTGGCCCTTTCTGCATCTGAATTTTGTGCCCTCTAGATACTGGTTTGTGTTCCTGAGTATTTTTTTGACTACCTGCAGTTAGTGCCCTTAAACTGGATGGATGAAATCTTTGAGCTCTCATTTCCCAGAATTTAGCTTTTTATTTGTAAAATGGGGATAATTTCCCTTTCCTCTCTCTTAGAGAGGTTTGGGAGAAGTGTGTTATGAAATGCTGGAACTGTGGATTTCCAAGTATGAGCAAAAAGCTCCTGAGAACTGGAATACTTCTGTAGATGTATATAGGGCCCACAGCCATATGTTGAATAATGGAGAAGAAAGAAAACTATTGACAAGCATCTTCGGTGGGTATCTTTGATCCTGTGCTGAAAACAAGGTGAGCATTTTGGGTAGAAAAACTATGCAATCCTGCCTTAGTGTGCCAGTGTTACTGACTGGGGGATATAGCTGTGATTTAGACCACTTGTGCCTTAATGATCCTATGGCCTCACTCCCCATGGGACCCTGGAGGTAGCTAGTTTTTTGCATCTTGGCTAATGTTCAGTTCCCTGATTTCTAGCCTGAACTGTGATACAATAGTGATGTATCTGGTTCAGGTTACTTGTCACTAATAAACCACGTGTTGGTGAAATGACATAGCTGGTCTCTATACTAGTGTCCCCTCTTCAAGTCTTCAGAGGAGGTGCACTGAAATAGTAAGATCATTGTTGCTGACGCTGGTGGGAGTTTGTAAGCAATACATGGGCTTTGGGTTTGATTTGTCCTGGCTGACTTGGTATTACTTTTACAGTCTTTCAGATTGTGTTATCAACCTGTCACCTTACCCACAAGGCGGATGAAGACTGTTGATGCTTCGTGGAAACACTAGAGGTTCCTAGTTGCTTGTCTCAGTTGAAATTCTGGCCTACAGTGGTATGTGGAGAAAAAAGGGCTAGTGGGCACATCTTGCCAAAGCATGAATTTCTTATTACAAATTGTCCTAGATCACCTCAGCCATCTGGGTAACCCAAAATAGATGTTGATGCAGTGTGGAAAGAGGAATAGTGCGAAGAGCAGTAAACCAGTTATAATGTGCAAAATGTCAGAAAATGAAGGATCACTGTAAGATTGTTTATCAGCCTTACAAGAGTAAATATGCTCTGTGAATTCTTTACTAGCTTCAGCTAAGCCTACACAACTAAGTTGTACTATTTACATTGAACAGGATTAAAGGGAAGGAAGAGCTAAATTCTTTAAAGTTACAAGTTGAGTTTTATTTACTGGGAGGAAAGAAAAAAAATCTGGTGTTTGTGTATCTGGGGCCAAGTCTAAAGCTCAGTGAATGGAAGGATGCTCCATCTTTTGCTTGAATTATGAGCCACTGTTGAAGTCTGTTCTCTTTCAAAGTGCTTTGACTACAGAGGCCAAGCGTATTTGGTCACATCAGCTCTTCCAGGAATGAATAGCGTTCTACATTTTGGAGGACCTGTAACTATTTGCAAAATACCTAGGCTTTTGTTAAGCAGTGTAAAGAGTTAATTTCACATCCTGACTTGTATGGGTGCAATATCCTTCAGCAAAGTATAAATGTCTCCTTAAATTTAAGAGCAACCTGACTTGCACACTACTGGGTATAGGGCTGGATGATTGCAAACTGTCAGATCTTTGTGACTGAGACCTTATTCCCTAGTTTTAAGGCTGGGAGGGACTTTTGTGGTAATTTGTTCTGACGTGTATCGTGCAGGCTGTAGAATCCCATCTAATCACTCTTCTACTTCTGACCCAGCGAACTGAGGCTGAAATAGAGCAGAGAGCTAGCCATAGCCCTCTGGAGGCTTGCTGGCTCTAGAGGAGGCTTGCTGCTCTGGCTTCGCAGTAAATGCTGCAAACTCCAGAGGAAGCAGAAGCTGTTTTGCAGGGGCAAAGGCTCATTGTCAAAAGTTAGAGCCTTGAAACTCCCGAGTTAAATAACCAAGGGAATACAGTTAAACAGGAATCTCCATAAAAGCTTTATGGCTTGATCGCATAATAGTAAAATTCAGATTACCATCTGGATTAGCATTAGAGTTTGAGGTAGTAAGACAGGAACATGTCATGTGTGGAGCCGCACCACCCAGCTATTGAATGTATTTGTGTTAATCTCACTTTGAATGTACAAATAAAGTTACTATTTCTGAAATTTGCGGCCAAGACTCTCTTATATCAACCATTTTTATTGCACCAATACTCAATTCTAAGCAGCTCAGGCATTTGTCATAAATAAAACATATTTATTATGTCTCCATCTTCCAAAACAAAAAAAGCCCCATCTTATTCTGTCATCCTAAAAAAAAATTATTTCGGATGAATTGTCATACAGCTGTTTCTTACATATAAATCATAGGGGATTATTCTAGATGGAAATGTTCACTTTGGGGAAAACATTAAATCCTTATAGAACCCTAGGATTTAAAATAGATAGCAGGTTTTTCTCTGAATACTAGAATAGGAAAACTGGGTTCACTTAAAATTTTACATAGTTCTCACTGGAAAAGTAGTTGAGGTTAGTCGTCACAGCTCTTGCAGGTGTAGAACTAAACCTAAAACAGAAAAAGAAATTTAGTCGAGCTTCAGGAGATTACATCTAACTTCCAAATTACTTTTTCTTCCTAATAATGGACTTGGAAGCATTTATCCGCTTGTTTTTGTGTAATATGGTTTCTGGGAAGGTGATCTAGGGGGGAAGTATGTGCTATTCCTGTCTACCCCACAAGCATTTAACAGAAGATGATATATAGAACTTGAATCTCTGGAGATTATTTTACCAGACCGTTGGAATATGTTGATTTTTAACCACAGTTTTTATAGCAAGGTATCAAAATGAATCCTTTAATTTCATTCTGACAGCGTCAAAATATTTTAGTTTCTATCATGCCGAAGCATTTCCTTTTTGTTACATTAAAGTGTTTACACTTTTCATCCATAACATGGATTGGAAGTTGTCAGTGGCATCTCCCATAGCACAATGTTACAGCTTCTTTTACCCCAAACTAATTACTCTGGTTTTATATCAAAACTATTTTATAATTTAGGCCTTATAGTAAATTTTGTCTTCTGTTCAGATTTGGAATTTGCTGAGAATGTAACTGGGAAACCCAACTGCCAATTAAATCTTTAGCTCTGTGTGGGTTTACAGCAACTAACAAACTCTCCCTGAAGTACTGAAAAAATAGAAAGCAAATCTGCGTGGCCATACCCATAGGAAGGAGAAAATGGGTGCTGGATCCCATCACCTGCCATTGGTAATAGATCCTGGATGTTGCTGGATAGTGTCGGTGGGGTCATTTGTTGGTATGGATAACCAGGCTGAACCAGAGCGATGTAGTTCAACATGGGAGTGTAAGGTGGCTGGAAAATCTGCAGTGGGCTGTATGGAGCTACCTGGAGAGGAAAAAGAAATAGCATACGTTCAAAAAGTGGGACAGGAATACTGACAAGGCAGTAACCCCATAAATGGAAACTATAGTTGTTGAAAATATTTTTTCAGACACACAGTGGTCTTTCCCAACCTTATACAAAACTAGAGCATAAACAATATAGGTTTTCAGTTAGAAGCTCAAGGCCATCTCTTGAGCTATTTGGAGCACATCGTGCTCCAGCAAACTGTGTTAACTTACCCTAGTTCAGCCTCTTGTCCCCAAATCTATTTTGTGATGGCATCAGTGTCAATCTTAGCACATGACAAACTGCTCTGACTAATCTATTGTGCTTAGCATCTGTGTGTGCACATTAAAGCGTATTCGTAACTGTGTAAACGCACCTGTCTCGAATAGCATCCAAAGGAGGGGTGCAAAGAGTGCTGGTACGGGATCCTTGTGTTCTGATGATACGGACCCTGTTAAACATACATAAGGCATGATTTTTAAAACAGTCTGAGTTGGTCCATTAATTTTGTGTAAGGTTTTAGGGGAATGTTATGCTCAGAGAAACCTGGCTGAGATAAGTGTATTTCTTAGCTTTGGGCAAAAGTCTTGTCTTTGTCTCCCTGTAGTCTGAAACCTCCAGAATAGGAGTCTGCTTTCCACTCTGTAGCTCTATTCTGCCTCAGGAAAAATTCAGTTCCCTGGTGATGGCTGAGAGGTGAGTGGACTGTGCACTGATCCTATGCTGAGTAGGTATCTGTTGTGCTAACTAATCATTGACTTAATGGAAGAAGGGAAAAGTTCTGGGACTGTAAACTTCTGAGGGAGTCATCTGGCAAAAAAAAGTGTGCTCTGGGTCATGTGTGTCTACCCTCTGTCTTTTATAACAGGCTGGTGACAACTTTAGACAGCTTTTAGGATGAACTGAGTCCTGCTAGAGAACGATAGCCTTTTCTGGTGTGTTTTTTGTGTTGCTTTTCTTTATTTTTCTAGTGGAATCAAAGGGAACTAGGGGAGCATAGCCCATACAAAGCCAGGGCTACATGGGATTCCTAGTATTCATTTCTTTCAACTTGAGCATTGGGCTTCTTCCTAATCTTAGTTGGCTCTTTTACTTTGATACGAGGTCCTGTTTCGCTAGAGTAAGAAAGCAGTATCCCAGTCTGTAAACAGGGCAATTGCATTAAATATTTGTAATGAATTATGTAAAAATATTTGTAAATACAAGATAAACATGGAAACTAATGAAGACTGAGAGAGGTCAACATATTCAGTATCTGTATCAATAATACATAATCCTTTGATACCATCACAACCATCTCAAGAGGACCACATTACATGTGCTGTTAAAGCTTTGTTTGTGACCCAAAGCCACTTAATGTGACTTACTGTAGTAGGATAGTAATCTGGTTTCTTACTTTACCCTACAAATCAGAAAGCAGCTGTCAGAATAGCAGCAGGTAGTGCCCTGAGTCTGTCAGCATAGGTGGGGCGGGGGTTCTACTCTCTTTTCACGGAATGTGGGTCTCTTTTATGTTACCTGAAACTGTGGAAAGTTTGCGTGGTTGGGAAAGATGGAAAATGGAGGGAAGCTCAGACTCTGCCACACTGGCTGATGTAATGCTGCGGTCATTGAAGTAGTAGAAAAGCCTGAAGTACTTGCATTGTATTTAACATTTTTTTTATCCAGTGTTGCAGTAGTTACTGTAAAACAAAACAAGGTTAAAGATATTAATAAACATGCATTCTCTCCATTAATCTGTGGAACACTTGCCATTAAGAGGACATGGTTTGCCTGTAAGCAAAATCTGTTTAAGGTATCTGTTACTTTTGCAGGCTGTAGTTCTGCAACATAGTGACCCAAACTGGGCAATTAACAGTTCAAATTAACTTGTAGGGCCATTAGACTCTGACCCACAGGACCTGGAATAAAGCTAATTGCCCAAGCCATAAGAATAGAACAAGAACCTTTGCCCAAAGTTCAAAACCTTCAGATAAGAATATTACAACAGAGAAGAAGTTGATTGTGTCTTAAGTCCCCAGGCAGACAAATCTAGTCCAGAAACTTAAACAGTAGATCTGGACATGCAACATTGCTTTTGTCTGTTCTAAGATGCCTCAAGGAAGGTAGTTATCAGTACTCTGTGGAAATCAGGATCTTCTAAATGTCTCACAATGGGAACCCAAAAATCATGACACTACCAAAAAAAAAAAAAAAAACCAACCAACCACAAATCAAACTGAAACCCCCAACAACCCAAAAAGCTCCACCCCAAACCCAAAAAACTAGCTTCTAGAAAATACTGACCAAATACATAAATCTCCATGGTCATGACCTTCTATATCTACTCTATTTCATGTGAGAAGGACTTTAGATAGGCCATGTTCAAGGACGATGCCCAGATCCATACCTGAATTCCTTGTGACTGCATCAGAATCAGTTTTAGAGAAAATCCTGGCAAATGGTGGGAGCTGCTGCTTCTGTCCTGTGGGTTGACTTTCCGCTGTTGTTGTTGATGCCGCAGCCGTACTAGTCTTGGCAGAACTGAACATGCTATCCTGTATGAACTCCTTCACTACCTTTGTTTCCTCAGCCATTACCCGATTGCCTGCACCTTCCGCAGTGTCTGTGTATTTCAGTAGAAGTGGCTCCTCTAGCTTGTTGCCCTCCATGCTGCGAGTGCCTGTCATGCTGCCATCCTCCAGCCCCTTGGAATTCTTGTGGGATTTTGCTGAACACAGAAGGCTGGTGATAACGGATTTAGCAGAAAGCTGAGCATCACAGAGAGCTCTTAATTTCATCTCCCTTTCTCTGTTTCCAATCATTGTTCTGTATATACTTTCGAGCCCCTCTGGTTC
The DNA here is from genome assembly GCA_013401275.1 of Pandion haliaetus. Taxonomy (NCBI): domain Eukaryota; kingdom Metazoa; phylum Chordata; class Aves; order Accipitriformes; family Pandionidae; genus Pandion; species Pandion haliaetus. Next base: position 364,299 of record VYZV01015913.1, on the reverse strand, counting down.
ATCTAGCAAATAGCTGCTGTAAGAAAGTGGAATATGGCTGCTGTTAAAGGAGGTTTGACTTAAAATTGAGCTACTTTTCTTGACTCCTCTAAACCTTGCATTTCTATCTCATTAGTGTTATATGTAAGACCCAAGTATTTCTTCTTAACCAGAATAAAATTTCATCTTGGACACTGTTCTTTTCCAAAGAAGCACATAAAAGGGGAGGAAAAAAAAAAATCTAATGCATCTATCCAAGAATAACTGAAGAGAAGTTGGATGACAGCATTATAGGTGTGTAAAGAATGATGATAGAATATATGCTTAAAAATATTTGTGGGTCAAATATATTTTGATTGTAAACAAAATCTTAAGTTCTGTGTCAAACGAGGATTCTTTGCTGGCAGTGGGTGTGAATGAGTTAAATGTGCTTTGAGGTGGGTTACACTTGCCAGGAGAAGAACTAAATGGCTCCCTGTGCCATAGTATTAGAGCAGTTGGTAGTCATCATTGAAGTTATCCTCACAACAGTTGGTGAAGTGGAGAAGCTTTACTTCAGTTACACAGCTAAGCCCTGTGGTAGTTTTCATGTCACCTGTCAAAAATGGTAAATTCAACTCCATGATTCTGGACATGAAAGGAGTTTTCTGGATTGTATGGCTTGTATCCCAGTGTCCCTAATGGGAGAAACCTTGTTTGTTCTCCAGGCTCTAGCTTTGCATGTTTTCAACCTTCAGGGCTCAGTAGATCCTTAAATGTTTGCAGGGTGAGGGCCTGAATTTCCTTGTACTGACTTGCCATTACAATTCAGTTATCACCTGTAAGGCTTTAACAGGGCTGGGTGTTGTAGTATTTGTAGCTCATTAACCATCTTTCATACAGGGAGATAAGACTGTGAGATGGTTTAATCTATAGGGTGCATCACAAAGCACCTTTATACCCCCCAAAGTCTTCTGGGACCGTACAGTGGGATGGACTGCTGTCCAAGCTGAACAATCTTGGGTTCTTTTAAGGCACACCTGAGTGCCTATAATGGTCACCTTCTCAAAATACCAATTCGTGCCTATTGTGCGTACATACTGAAAACACGGGTTTAAGTTCCAGTTTGCTCTTTCACATCCAACTATGTTCAATAACTTAATGTATTATCAATTTACTCTTCTTAGCTTGAGGGGGAAGACTGATGCTCTGTGCATGCACTATATAGATACATATATGGTTCATAAACAGCAAAAATTAGGAAATTCTAAATTGTAACTGTATCTAATTATCTCTAATCATAGGATCACTATAATTAGTAGGATGTTGCTTTCCCCCCTATTTTTAAAGAACAGATATTCTCTTCAACAAAAATGTCAACGTATTTATACTATGGATTTGAAAATAGAAAATTGTTAGGCTATTTCTGAGTACAGCTTATTTCATACAGTGTTTTGCCCCATCTTTCAGTGGGATTCCTGTCTGGTGGCTTCACAGGCTGCAGCCCTGATTCTGCAACTTCTTACTCAAATCTTGTGGTTTTTGCATCCCCTCTTACTGCTTTGCACAACCTGTTGGCATTTGTGCCCTGACTGTAGTTAGAGAGACTTACGAGTTGAAGTGGCAACTATGCCTCTTGTCTCTCTTGGACTTACACGTTAGGTTACTGGAGTCCTGTGTTTGAGTATGTTTGAAGATGTGAATGCTGCATGTCAGGTTCCTAGCTCTGATGCTTGCCTATGAAGCTTTGTCCTCTTCTTACGGAAGATTATAAGCTCCTTTATGTTGGTAAACAGTGACATCCTCAACAAAAGAGGTTCCTCGTGTCACTGCCTGCTCTGGGTGTTCTCAGTAAGTTGCTCTTTTATATCCAAATGCTCCAGATCAAAACCAGGCAGATGAAGCTTGCTGTTGTTCATTCAAAAGATTCCAGATACATTTTAAAATGAGCATACTAGCAATGTGAATAAGTCAATATTTTAAAATAATTAAGGATTGCTAAATTGAGCAAGGTCATGTGGTGTAATCTTTGGCTGCTGATGCTATTGCAGCTGATGAATGGGTAACACCTTTATTGATAGTGGGTATATACGGAAAGATTTTTCTTCATCTGTCTTTCTGTAAGTCTTTTCAGGAGTAATAGAGGTAGCCAAGGTAGCGTATGGAAGCTTCTACCTCAGAGGTGGAAACCTGACCTAGGGCTGTCTCACTTGAATTGCTTCCATTTTAAAGCAGTTCATTGAGTTCCGTACAGTAATTTGGTTTTAGCACTTCAGTTTGGCTGTTGTTGGAAGGTTCAATGACTCTGGGGTCTTTGAGCAACTGACGATCAACGTACTCTGCCGTACGAGCGTGTGTGCAGAGTGTACTTCTATCCTGGAGAGCCTGCTAGCTAATTATAGGAAAATGTTGCTGAGAGAAATGGCCGGATGAGTTGCCAAAGGTAACTCAACTCAGCAGATGAACAATGTGTAGAGGATCATTATTCTGAACCCAAGGGTAATACTTTAGCCACTGGACTTTGCTGTCTTTTTAATTTCATCCAAACTGAATTTGCTGAGTTTGTCTCAGGTCCTTGTGGTTGTCTTGGCCACTGCCTTCATTGGCAGGGATCCTAAAGTTCACAACCTCACAGTAAAGTAGCAAAATGAAAACTATTTTGATCTGCTGTCTCTGCCCAGTTGCATTAGCTTCAGAGTAATTGCAGGCGGAGTGGGCTAGAAGCCATGTTGGTTATGCTAGCCTTGCTGCAGTAGACTTATTGCTAAAGACCAGACCTATATTCCTTTAAGAGTAAAATGTGTTATTAAAGAATACGATTAAGACAGTTGTTCATACTTCCCTGGTTTGTATACTGCCTTCTTTCCTAAGACTTCTTAGCAACTGGCAGGACCAAAATATGTGGCTGGCTCAGCATGTGCTAATTGTAAAGATATTTCAGTTGTATAATTTAACCTACTGCTATAGGCAACTCCACGGGCTCCACTGGTATTCTTGATTTATCTGGTTTCCCTCTTCCTGCATTTATTCTGGAGACTCGAGGTTTTGGCTTACTTAGGATATGGAGGAGAAAGGAAAGGGGCCAGGACTCTAAGATGTAACTCCTAGGTTTCTACCTGACATAGTGTTAAGTACTTCCCTTTCTGTGCCTCCACATCTTCATCTGTAAATTTATCTATTTCCTCGTCTGTGAGGTTATCTTTTTTTGAAGATGAAATAACTGTTTACCCTCTTTCATGTACCAAGCAAGATGGGCCAGGTTTGCATGATGTTTTGCTTGGACTTTAAGAACTGGACATATGCCAATGGTTGCTGATTGTTAGCTGGATTTAGAAATTTTACTTTTTCTGTTTCAGGAGCAGAGAGTAAATACTATCCTATTAATGTGAAGAGCATGCTTCCATCTCTTACCGTTATTTGTCCTGCGAAACATGATTTGGCATAAATTTTTCTGTGCTAAATTCAGCTTTTCTTTGTAAAGATCAGCTGTTTACAGTAGCTTCCTTATAACACTTTAATTTTCGATTTTGCTCCTTTGAATGCTGCTTTCACTTCTTCCTGTAAATATTTTGATGTGTGTGTGGTTGTTTTTCTTTAAATGTTGTGGGGAAGCGAATGCAGCAGCTGCTTATGGTGCTTCAGAATTTGAAGTAGTCAGATTTCATGGGACACACTTTTTCCAAAGAAAATTGGTTATAGTGGAAAAAGTGGGAATAATTTGCCTCATTAGGAGGCTGTCAGACAGCAATTGATGTACCCTGTGGCCCAGGCTTTCATTTCAACACATTACAAAAGTCTAGTTTGGAAAGGTGTAAAAAGGAAAGCAGCAGCCTTTTTCACTGGGGCTTGGGCAACACTTAAAAGATCACTTACTTGCTCTGGGAGTCGATGGTGTCTCTTGGAAGGGTCCCTGGGAGGTCTGAGCAGAGGGCATGCTGCAGTGGTGTCACCAGTGATAGGGGCTGCAGCTCTTCGGGGAGTCGTTGAACGCGTTTCCAGATCTCGTGGCAGGCCTTGTCCAAGCTATCCTGGGGAGTGTTGTTGTGGATCCAGATGTGCCTAGGGAAAGGTCCCAGTGGGAACGGACCCTCAGATGGCAGTGTTGGAGCTGAAAATCTATTCCTACCAGGGAGCATCTTTCAGCCTCTTTGCATTCACAGCCGGTCTTTTTGGAGGAGGTGGTTTGTGTTGGTAATGAAGAGCCGTGGCAACCACGGAACTGTGGGGTCTGGCAGCTGGCAGGAAGGGTAACAGCTGGAGAGGTCCACTGGGCTTCCAGCAGCAGGAATGGAGATGGCAGTGTTGCTTCCTTTCACATAGTTGAGAGCACTTTCTGGCGTAAATATCTAAACAGACTCCAGTCTTCAGCATTCAACTGTCCCTGCCTCCCCGTACCTGACATCTTTATCACTCCTCGTGTGTCTGCAGGGGGCTAAGCCCTGTGCAGTGCCCAAAGGACTGTCCCTCTGGTCGTCTTCCCTTCTCTTGCCCTCAGTCCCTCCTCTTTCCACTGGCATGAGGCAAAGAGCAGAGGCCTTGTGTGAGGGAAGCAGTGCAGACAGAAGGGATGTTCGTGCTTTAATGTTTACTCTTTATTTTGCCACAGCCCAAAGAGGAGGAGCAGCACCCCTGCCTGATGCCCATCTAGCAATACATCTTGCCCCAGCTTGAGCGATTTGTGTCCCTGAAACTCCTCACAGCCCACTCTGGATCCACCCTCCATAGCAAGTTGCACAGAAGTCTCCTCTACCAGGAGATAAGAGGAGGAACTACTAATCTTGACGTGCACCTTTCAATAGCTGAACCTCTATTCTACTTGGCTGCCTTCTGTTCATGCTGTGAACATCTTTGAGTCTGTGTGCCACCTCGGCTAGCTGGGCCCACGGGGTTGCTGCTACTGCAGTATTTCTGGCCGTGACCTTCTGTAACTTTTCCATGTTTCCAGAAGCACAGTGGCACTTCTGCCCCTCTGTGAGGGGGAGGCGGGGTGGGGGGGAGAACATCTTTAGCCACCTTGTAAGCTCTTCCACTGCCACGGAAAAAGACCTTGTTCTCTGTTTTGGAACTTGCATGTTTTTCAGCATCAGGGCTACAGAATTTTGCTTTGGGTACAGTTTCTTTCCAACATCCTCTGCGGCATTGTAGGTACCGGGCTATAAAACTTGATCTAGGTATGGAAATACAAGGCAAAGTATTTTTTTAAATATAAATGATATGTGCACACCTTCAGATGAACAGCTGTGTATTGATTTCTTTGCTACCAAAAATCATGATACTGTACACTGAAATCTTGGCTCTGTAGTTAATACCCTTTCAGATAACCCAGAACTGGACTCTCCTGTCATGTAGGTTAAAATAGTGACTGCAGTTTCTTGCTAATGGAGATTTTATTCATAGCTATCTTTTAACTCGTGGTTATGCCTGGGTAAGTGCTCTTTTTTCCCCAAGAGTGATAATATGTGGTTAAAAGGGAATAAATGAAATTGTGTGGCATTCAGTAAGATGTTTTGGGTTTTTTCCCCCATACCAAATTACTGATTATGGCCCTTAAAATTTTAGGGAAAGATGATCATGCTCCCAGTGTGAATGCTCTCTGTAGTTCTTCATACCCTGAGAGTGGTTGTCTTTGTGAGCCAGGGTACCGCCTGCATTCTTTGGAGCTTGATGCATGTAGGAGAGGCGAAGGAGAGTGAAAGAGAAGAGCCCTGTGGATGTGGCTTTGTGTCAGAAGTAGAGGGAGAACCAGGTTTTGGCACTCTGTTTAATAAGTCTTTGATTTTTGTCAGAGTCTTTCTCTTCCTCCGGGAAGTATTGGTTCATGCCTGTGAATTGCTTTCAGGCTCCATGGATTAAACTGGAACTTGGGGATGTTGCAGTCGCTGTTATGTGGAGGAATCACAAACCAGATCATTTTGGCAGCGAGGGTGAGGTACTGCGTGAGGAAAAGGAATATAAAAAAGTCAGCTAAATATCTGCAGCGAATGTGGAAGGCAGTGAAGTCTGAAGGCAGCAGCAGACTCCTTTCAGCCTGGGCTCTGACTGCGGGTGGCAGTGCAGAGCAGAATTTGTCTCCTGGTGGGTGCTTACACTGAAGGCAGGATTTCTTTTTTAGTAGAGAGGTAATTTTGCAAGGTGAGAAGCGAAGTGAGTGGTAGGGGTTAGAAATGGGCTGTTAACCAGAACCTGCAAATGCTTCCTTGTTAGAGATGGATTGCAATCAAAGAAGTTGGTGATTGCAGTGATGGTTTCTGCTGTATTCCTCAGTCTTGTCCATTTAGCAAATAAATGGGGTATTTTTTTGAGAGAGTTAGACCCTAAACCTTAGTGCTTTTGAGAAGGAAACTTACTTGGGAGGAAACCCTTGATTTGAAATAGATATGATTTTATTGACCAGGAATAAAGTGGGATTGTATCTCCTCAATGACTTTATTATGCCTGTAGATGGTTCTTGATGCAGGGCTAGCTGACTTTGGCTCAGCCGCTACCCTGCTGGTGTGCAGCAACCAAGTCACATCTTCAGCTGAATGCAATTTTGGGATGGGGGGATTTGTTGAGGTGAATAGCTGTATAAGGGAAAACCGGTGTATGGAGCTGTGAAGTGTGGTACCCTGTTCTCTGATCCTTTTATATTTGGATTTGTGCCTTTGAACAATAAGGTCTGTTTGAATAGGATACTGCAGTTTAAACAGACATAAAGCAACTCTTTCATGTAACAGCCCTGGTTGCCTTGGCTCTTGGCATCGGTTCACAATGTAGGCAGTGGAAGGATTGAAATGCAGAGGGGACGCAGGGAAAGTGAGTGAGAACGAGGATTGATTTGAGGGTGGAGGGACAGACTTGCAAGCCCTCGATATAATTTGGTTTTTAGCTGTCAAATAAGCTCATTCAAGGCAACCGGAACAAGACTGAAGGGGGGTTTGCAGCAAGAAACTGCAGCAAATGCAAAACACTAAGGCAGGGGGATGGGTGGCGAGCCGAGCTGGCCGCACGGTTGGGCGAGCCGGG